>VZTV01055186.1:0-27534 GCA_013400875.1 Anhinga rufa
AAATTTAGTATCACATTTAAATAACCAATGCTTTAATAATGACAGTAACTTTTATAGTTTCTGCTGCCGTACTCATTCACAGAGCTATAAACATGAAATGGTTATTAGGATTAAAACAAAGGCTGAGATTTTGCCACTCCAATGAACTCACATCCAGAGTGAGTTCAATAATTCTATTTTGTCACACTTTATTTTTACATTTAATTTCTCTATATGTATTATGTATCCATATAGCCTAGCAATTAAAGATGAGTCAGCTAAAAGACATTTTATGCTTATGTTAGTAAAGTTACATGCACATGCTTTAACATACACAGTTATCAACTGAACAAGCAAAGGCATGTCCTTTTCTTGATCTGCAGACACAATCTTAACTATTAGGAAAAAAAAACAA
The DNA here is from genome assembly GCA_013400875.1 of Anhinga rufa. Lineage (NCBI taxonomy): Eukaryota > Metazoa > Chordata > Aves > Suliformes > Anhingidae > Anhinga > Anhinga rufa. Next base: position 395 of record VZTV01055186.1, read on the forward strand.
CAAACCAAACCAAACCAAACAAAAACAAACAAACAAACAAACAAACAAACAAAACCCACACTCTTTCTGGAAGAAAGAGAATGTATTGCACAGTTCAAAAAAAAGAAATTAAAACCGAATCCAAATGTTTTCCTCCCACTGTATTATAAAACCTGTTTGTGCTAGGGAAAACTCTACAAGACAGTCAAATATGCCTTATCTTTGGTTTTTTCTTTATTTTTTTTCCCCCCAAAGTCAGGCTTCAAAATTATCAATATATAGGATCTCTCTGCCTTACAATCACAATAAAGCATTGTATTTGGAGGTTATGCAGCCAACCTGAGCAAGTCACCTCCTAAATGTGGTTTAAGAAACACCTAACAGGGGGCCAAAACTTTAAACAAATACAAGTCCCACTAGCAACTTGCCAAGAAAACCAAAGCCCTACAAGCATTTTGTAGAGTAGAGTACAGCCATCTTCAGGAAACTGTGAGGCTAAATAGGGCACAGAAATCCTCGGATCACAATCGATGGCTGTGTGATGGAGGTTTACGATTCCCAACGACATGTGCATGTTCATAAACATGGGGATGACCTGATCCTACATCTACTCTGTGTTTCAATATGCAGTCTGTCATGCATAAATAAAGCATGGTGCAGCACAAGTCCAGAGGTCTCGCTGCATAAAAGCGCTGTTGTGACTATCATTTCAAGTAGCCATTCATTTACCTTGTAGCATATTTGTTCAATGGCTCACTCAGGTTAACAGGAAAAGTTCGCTTTGAACTCAGCAAAGCAGGACTGAGCTCTCGCTGCACACGCATCACTCAGTCATCACACATCACGCACATCACCCGAAAGATAATTTGCAATTTCACTCAAAACACAAAAAGACATCTGTTTTAATAACCAAATTAAGTATCTGTCTGTGGTTTGCTACCTCATATTTTTTCAAACCTTTTAAGTAGCAAATAAAATTAAAAAGCAAATGAACCAATCAGAAAGCAGATTTCCAGTGTCAACTCATCTGGATGGGATGGATGGAGGTACAGTCTTTCCCTTCCATCCGTGTTTTGGACATTTATTAATATCACTGTTTTGCAAAGGGAAAAAGCAAGAACCCCATGAGAGTTTAAAAGAAATTTAAAAGCAGAAAGAAACTCACAGCAGTGGAAAACCACCTAGCAGTGTGGGTTTCAAGTATTTGGCTTAAAGGTGAAATTAAGCCTGAATCTTCCACAGCCCAGGTGACTCTGCTGCCTTTCTAGGGCATCACTTTTGCTTTCATCAGGATCAAGGCTTAAGAAAGTTTTCCCAAAACAAATATAATCAAAACAAGGAACTCCTACACAAGGTTCTAATTTCTTTCAATCTGCATTTTACACTAAAAATTAGATTGTGAACAAAACTGCGTACCAGCTAGTATCTCGGCAGCATGAAAAAATAGTTACATCTACTATAAGCAGCTCCTGAGGATCTTACCCATAATTTTCTTTAACATCACATACCACAAGGCACGTGTTGATGATACTGCTCAGGAAAGGATGGAATAACATTACCTTTGCCTCATCTCTTTCTTAACCATCTCAAGCATGAGATCAAGCCAAGCCTACACCAGCAGCTGTTACACAACATGCATAGAAGACCAAGCAGGACTTTTTTTTAATTTCTCAGCAACAGGTAACAAAATTTTCATTAATGTTTTTTATTAAGATTTTCACCATACCTGGCGTTTTTTCAAATAGTCAAGTGCAATTTGGACGTTCTGGAGTCTGTGAAAACGCATCCGACCTTTTTCTCGGGGCTAAAATTGGAAAATGATAGTTGTGAGATTTTCTCAACGCACAAGAACAAACTGTCCGATTTAAAGATAACATGTAAAACATTTGAAACACTACAGTTTTAATGAAGCCAATACCTTTGGTGGAAAAGTGTGCTTTAACAGTTTTGTTTTGGTTTGGTTTGTTTTTAAATTGTAGTTGAAATTTTTTAGCACAGTGAGATCAGTGATCCCAAACTACAACTTTGATCCATGCAGGCTGATAGCTGTTTCCCTGCAAAGTACTGTTTAGGCCAAGAGGGCTAAAAAAAGGCCCTACATGAATCTACCTACAGAAACAAACTGCAATATATATTATTATAAAAGATTTACAATATATTAAGCAAAGCAAAATATAAGCAATGTCATGGACCTTTAGGTTGCTCTGGTAAACTTCATGATGGAAAAGCTTACCTCTGTATGCAACTTTATGATTTAATGCTGTTCATTTATGGTATGACTGCATAATCATCATTATGGTATCAATCCATATTTATTTTAAGTATCTAATAAAGATAATACCTTCCTCCAAACAACAATACAACATATACAGACCTAGAGTGTAAGTTTAAAATCTCGACTTGGGTAAAACATCATAAAGCATGAAAAAACCTAACAAGTCACTCTTGTCAAAGCAAAGTCCAAACTAGCAGGAAGAAATTGTACAATAAGCATGAGTGGTGTGTTAGTGGAAAAATGGCAAAACGGCATGCAGTTAGTGTAAAATCACCAAGAAGAAGAATCACACAGAAAAAGCATACTTTACTTAGCTGTCACAGATCAGCAATGGGAAAGCAGTTAAATTTACATCATCACCACAACATCCAAATCCTTCTATTCTTCTTCCTTATTTCAGATTTTTCACAAACTTTAACAGCAATAAACTGAAGTGGACTATAATTGCTAGACGTCAGCCATGAATATGAGTATTTCCTGAGACAGTCACTGTGAAACACACAGGTACAAGCCCAAGCCTTCCTCAGTTGCCTTTTTTTTCCCCCCTGTGGAGTATCACATGCTCACCAAAAGGAAACATGGGAAAATGGAATTGAATAAGAAGCGTAAACTAAAACACAACAAATTTTATTTTCCATTATAGAACCTTCTAATTAGCCCCTTGTTTTTCACACCAATTGCCCAGGATCAAGCCCTGCAGCCCTCGCTACTGAGTAGCTTCCCCAGACGGAACAAAGGACTGCAGACCTGGAACTTGGTTTTCCACAATAAAGAGGGTATAATAGATCCCAAACTATATATTTAGGTATAGCACCTCAGAGAGGAAATCTTTTTTTCAATGTACAGCTAAAACGCAGCATTTTGAGTTGTGTTATGCCCCAGAAAAAAAGCACACAAATTCCACTGAAATCACAACTGCAGCACAACACACGAGGAGCCAAGAAGGCACTTGGGCCCTATGACAGCATGTTGCTTTAGCAAATGCTAATAATGAGAGGTCTACAAAGGCATGAAACCACTCACTTGGACTAACAAGCACTCAGCATTTTATACCTTTTAAGTAAATATCTCCCTTCTAGATAGTTAAAATACAGTGAAACGGTAATTCAGCATTTGTTGCCAGAAGGATAAACCCTGCAAACAATCCATATACTTAGTACCCAAGGCACTACACAGAGATGTCATGAGCTTCTACTTTGCATATCTGCTTTGAAAAAAATAACTGTTACATTTGATAAATTCTAAGAAATAGATCTGCACATCTAAATTAACTCATTCCAAAATATTATCCAATATTATATCACATACATCATGGGAGTACTAGACTGATGCTTCTATTTAAGACAAATTAAGTTACTGCCATTGACTTCACTACGGAGAGCCTTCAAGCCTTTGTCTAAATTACCTGTATATGGGCAATACCAATTGCAAGTCAAAAATCTTGGTTTAATGGACTTACGGTATTTCTCTACTACTTATTTTTAAAAGATTGTTCTATTACATCTTGATAATGTCCAATACACATTTGCACCATGGTTTTGTACAGTTTAATGAAAGAAAGCAACTAGAAATCTTAGACCTTCGCATTTTAGCTGTTCTCAAAAGGCTGAACAAAAATTTGTCATTACCATGCCTCCGTTATAAACATATGTATCCTGGTTTACCAAACTGAGTTTTTTGTCCTTTCTACAGCACACTACTGCAGCACACCGAACTAAGAATTTACATTAGCAGACACCACACTTCAAACACTACGTTAGTACAGTTATGGGGGTCGGCACCTACCCCCTTATCCTCATCCTCCACATCCTCATGCTGTTCATTTGCGCATGCTTCTGTTGAACTCACCAACCGTAAGGTCTTCAAAAAATCTCGCTCTCTTGGCTAATGAATATAACAGACAGGAGACAGGACAGCAAAGACACAAGACAGACCACAAATGAAAAGAAGAGCATGAAAAGAAGAACATAATGAAGAGAACAAATACCAAGCAAGGGAAGTAATGCTCACAAAGAAAGGAAATGACACCTGAGAAGTGTGTTAGACAATTTCAGGGACATTTTATCCTTGCTATTTGTAAGTTACTCCCTTTAATGGAAGAGATATTAAGCATCCAATACTTGTTAAAAAAAAAAAATTGTAAAGAAAAGGGAAGAACAGAAAAAATAGCGCATTACCCTAATAAGAAAGGAAGTCTCCCTGACCACAAGAAACAAACAGATTGCATTCCCCCACAGAATTCACGGTGGAATATTTTACCAACAGAAATACAACTTGTGTCTTTGGTATCAAGTCACAGATTATGGAAAATATCCAAGAAACCTCCAGCAGTCAATATTCAAAGAGTTAACAAACAGAGTAAATGTATATATAACAAACTGGAACCACTGCATTCTCATCTAAAAGCTTACCAAGGTGTCTCCAGAAAGGACTTCTAAAAGTGAGATCAGGTTATGTCCATCTCTTAGGTCTTCATAAAGGTCATTCACGTGCTTTCGAACCTGCACAGTTAAGTGCAAAAATAATATATAAGATCACCATTTATACCAGAGCATTCACTCATATTAACACAGTTATCTTCTAACTTATAGATATACCTCAGATACATCTCAGCAGAGCTTTTCAAATTTATTCACTTTCATGACAGATTTACAAACCCAAATTAATTATAACAGGCAAAATTCACATCTATATCTGCACTTGTACATTTCCATCATATTTTTATTTCATAGTATGAAGTTACAGGTAGTGAATGCATATAGCAATGCAAAATCGGTATCTGAAAATTTAAACAATACCAGTTATTCACCTGTTTTGACCTAAATAATGACTACTTACAGGCAATACTATCTAGACCTAAAGAACTGTAAAAAAATATACAGAATAGAATTCTGTCTTGACGTATATGTCATCCTCAGCATGCAAGTTCAATGGAGTCAAGCCAAAAGTTAACACACTTTCTGGCGTTGAACTTATTAATCAAAGTACATCCACCAGTTAATATGTTTGTCACCTCATATATCCCAATACTTAGTGAGCTTTCCCAATGGCTCACACATCCACCTTATACAACACAATCCAGAAATATGACATTAGGTTGGTCTAGTGAAGCCAAGGACACGCAGAGCCCTTCTCACCAGCAACGCTGGGGCAGAAGTTACTGCTCCCTACAGCTCAGCAACACTGTACCACCAGCAGGCACCAACCCAGCCGATCCACTCCCGTGGTGCCCCCTAACAGACCTTTGCCAGTTGACCTCATTCAACTGAATTGGGTTGAGAAGGGTTGATAACCTGCAGACCCTGTGAGGCCAGCCATGAGTGAGGTAGTGGATGTAATGAGAAGAGAGACAACTGAAAGCCCTAACTTCTGACAGGCACAACAAAGCTGGGAGATGTCTATCCACAGGCTGAATTCTTGCTTCTTAGGGTTAGCTTACTTAGCTCAAATAACTTTACCTGAAATTTCTTTAACAATTTCAGCCAGTTGCTCTTTAAACATGAAACAAAGGCCCTCATCTCTCAGAAGCAGAGATTTTTGACAATGCCAGCCAGGGCAGAGTTTGAGGGCTTTCCAGCTACAGTTTGATGTCAGTTCCCTGCCGTTCCCATTGAGGCACCAGATCAGAAACTTCCTAAGCTTCCAGAGGATCAAATGTGCCATTAGAAATTTCTTCTAAAGCCTCTAGTAGAGGCAAGCTGTACTTCCAATATGTTCCAAATGTTCTTCACCCAGAGGGTGGTGGAGCACTGGAACAGGCTCCCCAGGGAGGCAGTCACGGCGCCAAGCCTGACACTATTCAAGAAGCACTTGGACAACGCCCTCAGAGGTATGGTGTGAATTTGGGGTTGTCCTGTGCAGGGACAGGAGTTGGACTCAATGATCCTTGTGGGTCCCTTCCAACTCAGGACATTCTATGTTCTATGAATACGAGATCTATGGGACACTCCCCTGACTGCAAACGTCTCTGCATGTCTGATGAGCGTAGCAGGAATTGACCCAGATCTTCAACTTTATGTAACAGCTCTGTTTACCTGACTTTTGAAAGAATTTCTAGATCCATCCTGCTGAATAAATAACTGTCCTCATATTGATGATTAGCTTCATAAATGCTTTTTAGTTCAGATTTTCTTACTTCAACTTTTAAGCATGACATTACCCTGCAACCTGTTTTTACAAAGATCATCTTCTTAATTGGAAATAGTATCAGAGCATATTTATGCTGTGCTGAAGACTAGCCAGAACAAGTCATCTAGAAGACTGTTCTAAGGAATTACAACCTGGCTAAAGAATTACAACTGATAATATTTTCCAAAACGTTTCTACAGACTCTACATACGCCATCAAGTTATACACATACCAGCACTCTTGTACATATACCTAGCTTTACACACTCATACACATATACAAAATAATATAATTTTAATTCTAGTTGTGATTTTAAAAAAACTCCTGTAAGCAATTAATTTTAAAAATTTCTAAGAGAAAAATTATCTGGTAATACTGAAGTACCGTTAAGCTGAACAAATAAACACAAATGTTCTCCTACTGTATTTGTGGTGAAAAAAGAAAAGGGAAGCCACAAAGATATCATTAAAATCCCTGACATGAGATTTGATTATGCCAAATGCTTAAAAGATGAAATGAGGGTCTTAAATTTTTAACCCAAAGCAACTGTTAGTTTTTCTTTTTCTGTTCAAAGAACTATGCTGAACTGAGTGCTAAACTCTTTCCAACAAAAGCAGGTACATTTTTTTGTTCAGGTTTTGGTTTTTGTTTGTTTGTTTGTTTTGTTTCTTTGTTGTTTGTTTGTTGTTTTTTGGGGTTTTTTTACAGTAAAACCCATCAAGAGGGTTCCCCGCTCCTCCCTGCCCCTCTGGCCAGGACATGCCACTCTCCACTCAGGAGTGCACAATGCCAAGCCAGAGCAGATCCACAGCACAGGCTTGTGGCCAGAGTCATGGGAGGACATCAGGTTAAGGACGGAGGAAAGGGGTGTACATCTAAAATACACTGCACCAGCATGGCTAAAAAACTACCTGTGCAGCACCAAGTCAACGCCTGCACTCTTTTCAACACAGAACTCAAGGGAGTTACCCAACATGCCAGTATCTGAACTGTGAGATGACAAAATACTACCGTTTCCAATACATTTGATTTTATTTTCCATTAGATGCAAGATAATTTTGTTATCCTGCTGGTCTGCCTCTCACAGCATACGTCTGTTGACCTTCTGTTTGTTCCTTTTACTCCGATGTTTCCAAAGCATTACAGAGATGACCATCTTCCCCCACTTATCTTTCTAGAAATCACAGATGCTTCAGAGATGAACTCATACTGTGCATGAGGAAAGTGGCCCAGAGCTGTCAGGACAGGAAAACCAGCAGTACGCCTTACATGTCTGTCTGAGTTCTGCCATTGGCTGACAGTTACTGTGAGGATTAATTATTTAGGACATACTACGTTGGTATGCTGGTATAGGACAACATAATAAGGACATTCCAATATCCTGAGCAGCAGGCATGCACCTAAAAGATGTATTTGAGCAACTGATGTGCAGCAAGCACCTTCGTTCAAAGCAGCAGACCACTTCTTTTAAAAGGAGCACCTTGTGCTTCTTAAGAGATCCTACACTGCCAGTTGAGAAAAGCTTGCAAAATCATCTCTCCCAACTATCACTTGAGCAGGTCTCGTCTCTTAACATATATAATGAATTCTTAGATCTCTAACTGCACAAGAAAAATACTGCTATTTCATCACTGTTTTGCCACCAACATTCAGCCTCCTTCAGAACATGTAGTACCACAAGAACTAGATGCAAATGGGGGTTCCTGGATGGATCTGTGGGATCTGCTGAACCCCATGATGCTTCATTAAAAGTTCCTGCGGCATTTCAATAAAACATTTGGCAGCCCTATATTTTGCAAGGTCCACGTGCAAAGTAGGCTACATGCTGCCTCGGGCAACTCTTTGCAATACACCCATGTGAGTGTGGCAGAGTTGATAATTCGGGCATGAGAAGAGATTCTTTAAGGGAGACGTGGGAGATGCTATGGGGCATCTGACAAAATTTAAACAAGAGAAGCAAAACAGTTTCATCACTCAAAAGGAGACAGGGAGAATTTAAGGCACTGTTTCAGAGGTGATTCATCTTCTGATCTTCATCTTTTAGTATGTATACTATGATGTCTTTGGCAAGCAAAACTCCATCCCCCTTGATATGAGCATGAGATATTTCATATCATACTTCCCCAGTAAGCTTAAGCTTTGCAGTCTAGTGCCTTGGGGAATCTGCACTCTCACTAGTGAAAAACAGCTTTTAAAACTGTAGCAGTCACAGAGCTGCAACCTTGCCCCCAGACCCCAGCGTGTTAGGCACTCAAAAATGCCATAAAGACGGCTGCCGCCTCTGAAAACCAGCAATCTAATACCCCATATAACTCACGTAACTTTATCATACTGTTCAACAGACACACCTGGTTGTCCTCACAATTTAGTTGCTGTCAGTTCTAACCTCACATACCATTCTGCTGCTGCAGTTACAGACCCTGGCCCACCAGGCTTGGCTTCCTCCTCTGTGGGCTGGCATCACAGCAGATCTGCCACCACTGCCTTCAGTCTGTCTCATTCTCATTTCCATCGACAGAAAACAAAGCCACGATTCAGCTGCCTGGGCGCACACCTATAGAGCTAGTTTGTGTTTAGGGGGTATGCCACTTGGCCTCCACCTGCTTCTCCAGATTGACTAAGGTTTGCCCAAGTCCTGCTAGCCAGTCCCGTGCAGACTGAATAGCCTTACACATCTGAAGAAGCTCTAGGTGTCCATACTTAGGGCACTGAATAAACACAGTGATCTCTATTTTTGCCATGGGTCACAGCAAAGGACAAGCAAGCCCATTTCTTACAATTTTTCTGACTGGAAAGATTTTGCTGATACTGGAGCAAAATCTATAATTTTACACAATAAAACCATAAGCGGCTTATGCTCGTACGGGTAAAAGGGGAAGGACTGCCCCTTCTGCTTCTGCAAGCAAAACCAGCTTGGTTTTGAAAAGGATGGAGAGAAGATGCACAGCTGGAGTCAGTAGGAAGGTCACTGTAACACTGCCACACCTCTATGAAGACACAGAAGGATCACCCCCTTTTTCTTATTCAGAAGTAAATCTGGCAGGAAAACAGGGTGTGGCCCCTTCTTTGCATACAGCGGGCGCACACCCAGGAAGACCTCACGTTTGTGTTACCATACAACGTGTTCCAGACTAGCACCTGAAATGCCAAGGGACCCTGTTCTCGGCTAAGATAGTGTAGGAAGGAACAGAAACAAATGTTCATGTGCTGCAGAATCGAGAGACGAGGCAAAAGAGGCAGGAGAGAGTATATAATCAGATCTGGCAGGAATAACTAAAAGTAACTCCCATGCACTAGAGGCCACCAGGAACTCCCTGAGGGAGCTGAGGCAACAGCCGTGGTCCTGGCAGGCTGCAGGGCTTGGAAACAAGGCAGAGTTTTGTGCTCAACACATTTGCAAACTTACTCATTTTTTACAGGACAAGGAAAGCGAACTATTGTAATTTCTGATTCACATTTATTTTGAAAAACTGAAGTTGAGCTGACAAGCCTGTATAAAATCAGTGTCATCACCAGGCATTATCAAGAATTATAATACTACGGATCCAAAAGAGGCTTTTCAGACCACATAGCCTGGGAAAGTCTTTTCAAATGCTGCTCTCTTCACTTCTGGAAGGAAAGTTAATTAAATGCCCAGCACAGACATAAAGCATTAGCACTATTCCAAAGGAAAATGGGATAAGGCTCAAAAGTTAGAACTGTAACGGGTGTGTTTGGAGGGGAAAAAAGGTCAGGCCTTAATTACCACTGAGGTCACTGATAAGTCCAAACGACAGCTGGCACAAGGCCACCGCGAGTTTCACAATAAACTTCAAATCTATTCTTTAAGAATCTGATTCAATGCCATGGAAAAAAGATCCCTTAAGACGCCCATTCACTTCAGCTACAATAAAACGCTTTTCTCTGAGATAATAGACAGATAAGTTAAGAGCTCCTATAATTACACTATTCCACAAAAAAATGTCATTGGCATTCAGACCGCTGAAAAACTGCTGTGGCCGCTGCATAAGACCCTGACATCTTAAGAAGTTTCACTAATGTTCCAGCTTCCTAAAAATGTATTTAAGCTTGTTTTTAAAAGACAAATTGTATTAAAAACTCTAGTCATGAGGAAGCAGTTTTCTGTAAGTTTTGAAAATTTGTATGTTTTAGTCCTTTCACCTTTGAAAATTAAGGAATTGCACTGGCAGATCTAACTCCATGAGCATATATAAACCTATGCCATGAGTAAAGAATAAAAAATAAAAAAAACCCTCTCCTACAAGAAGTGGTATTTATGTGCAAAAATAAGGGTTTACTATGCCAACACATGCAGCATGTTTTATGAGAAATGCTCTAAAATTCTAAACAGGTTGTAACAAGATCCATGCAGCATGTAATTGTCAAAATATCAGATTTGTCTGAATACCAGATTTGTCAAAATATTCCCACGTGACTGATCTGCCAAGCAAGGCTGCTTCTTCAAACATCTTCAAGACTACTTATTTTGCTCTACAGACTTCTTAGATTCCCCCATGTAAAGCACACGAGTGTTTCTCAATGTGCCGCAGGGCTGCTCCACCTCGGGTAATTTCCATCCGAACAGGGTGCTCCATGCAGCGAGGCACTGAGCTGTGGTCCATGGCCAACCTGATGTCACACCAAGAGATCAGGGAGCCAAAGCGGTTACATGCAGATTGACATCCTCACTGAGTCTTTCATGTTCTTTGATCTCCTTACTTTAAACCCAAAATTTATTTCTGGGGAAAAACCAAACTGTAAATACACACCCTGGTCAGGAACTTTGTTTTTTATACCCATTCTGTTAAAAATAAACAACCACACAAGCTCTGGCAGGATTTAATCACTGGCTAACCCTACGACAGCGGCCCCCAGGCACAGCTCTCCCCAGGGGATGGGTGCAGAGCGCTGGGCTGCAGATGGTGCTGCTCCCCCGCCTCCGGGCAGCCACACGCGCCCCAGCGCTGGACACCCACTGCCCAGAACACGCCAGCTGGCTCCCCCCACCCAACAGCACCAGGCCTGCAGCCAGGGCGAGCAGTGAGAGGGCACCAGAGGAAAACTTGTGCCCGGTCTCTTCTGTGTGCCTATTCACTTGCAAGCAAAGGCTGGTGAATCCAGACTTAAGTCCAGTGGTCTGAAAATCACTTGCACTCTTTTCTTTTGTATGCCAGTCTGATAATCCACTCCACAGGAAACATTTCTTGCAGTTCACTGAAAATAAATCATTCTTTGTTTCATACTCAGGAGTAATTTTCTAGCTGTTTGACTTTGGATCTTAATTTTTCCAAATAGTAGTCACAGCTAATGCTACTCCGTTTCATAAAGGCCCTTTACCATTTCAAATACTTTTACTAAGTCACCTTTAAACAAGTCTCCCATCCAAAGTGAGTTCAACACCCCTGATCCTTCTTTATAACAGATATTTCCTAACTGAAGATTCATCCTTGGCTGCATCCTTGGATTCATCCTTCACTTCTCGTCTGGCCAATGCTCTACAGTCTTTTAGCACGAGAACTCTGTGATTTGAACAGACTTCATGTGTTCCACCCCTCTAAAGCCTTGTATCTAAGCTTGGATCAGTCACTTTTTGTTTTGTTTTGTTTTTTTTTATACATTAACCTTCACATCTTTTCCAGACAACTCGGTCATCTGATTAAACCATTGCTGTTGCATACTCTATTTTGCATTTTGTCCCCAGTCTTCAATTGTTTCACATGTGTCTGGATAACTCTTAATAAACTAACTTCATAAAAGAAAAGAAGACACTTGTATGTCTTTGAGCAACAGTATATTTACCTTAATTAAAAAAAAAAAAAAAATCAGGCCATTGCTAAATCTTGTCCTTACATTTCTCTTCTTATACTCCTATGCTTGGTTTTGTGAAATTCATTCCAATATTCTCCTAATCCCCAATCAGCAAGGATGCAAGCAGGTGCATCATCTTACACGTATATAAAACAGTAGGACATAAACATGCACATCCATGAGTCCTCTTCTGGATTTCAGTAGCTGTGTGTTATCTGAAACACCATTACTGTACTGAACAAGTTTAATCCAATATCTTCAATGTAAAAATCCTTCTTTTCCACCTCCTACGGAAAAAATAAATTTTTGTCTCTGTCCCAGCTCACACATCTCAAATATTTATGAAGTAATGGGCTGAAAGGTTCTTTTCAACCAACACTGGTCCAGCCACTCAGAACACCTCCACAGGTCCTATTCTGCTTATTCATCATCATTATCCACAGCACTACCCTCACTGTTTCAATTTAACACTTAGATAGTCTTGGTCGGCTGCTTGTAACTTTGTATATTGGGAACAGCAAATCCATCTGAGTGAAGCCCATGTTGCGTAGATCCACCAGCTCAGCAGAAGTGCATATCTACTAACATAAAATGGACTTCTACTCCATTACTGCTAAAATATTAATTAAGTCACAGAATATCCAGCCAGCTTTAGTATCTATTTCACCAAAGTAACCTTCATTCTACAGACAGCCCTCAGTGAGCACGGGGGACTGATGCCACATGTGGCACACATCATGCAAGGTCCCAAGCGACTCCACTCGTGTTCTCAGCCCACTGACACTTCTTGCACCTGTTGTGACTTTAATGCACAGCATGTCCATCTCTCTCCCGTGGTTTGCACCTCAGTAACCTTTTATGATTTTTCTTCAATGCAGTATTCTTTGTTCAAATGCTTTTGCATATAAGACTATATAAAGATTTGTAAATCTTAGAAGACTTTAAAAAAACGCATTATAAACCCCTCTCTACATCTCTATCATATTTTCTAGCTGTAAGGAGATAGTGCCTCAGCACATACTGATGATAATTGAAGTGTGACTCACAACCTGCTTAAAACATCACTTGTGACATTTATTCTGTCCCCTTTTTAAAGTATTTTACTTAAAACAGCATAGATACAGATTAATGAAGAATACAATGCAAACATCACTAAGTTTCACTTTACAGGGTACCTGACTGAAAGAGTGCATTCTCACTGGAACTATAGGATTGATGCAGATTGAAATCACTAATTTAATGAAAATCCAAGCTTTATAAAGAACTTGGCATTGATCAGCTCCAAGAGTCAAAGCTGAGTATTATTTTGCAAGAGAAAGGCTGGGCCTTCTTACTAGGCTGCCACAGAGTAATACAACTGTGAGGCTGATAAGGACTGAGCAGATCACCTCACCTGACCCAGGGCAGTGGAGCAGACTGAGTTTGGCCTGACCATGCCAGAGACGCTTCTCTAATTTATTAATGAAAATTCAAATGAAGGAAGTTCTACAGAGTGATACACACAATTTCAGTGTTTTATTATGTTTACTTGCTTTTCAGGAAGTGGGATTTTTCCTTGCTAATCTTCAAACTAAATCTTCTTCTGTAAACTAAGCTGAATTTTTTGTTGTCATGTCCCTGCCCACACCCTTAGAGCCTGACCTCAGAAAACAGTCGTTCACCAGCCTCTGTATAACCGCCTTTTACATACTGAGGACACATTGCCAGATATCTCTTCATTCTTCTCTGTTTCAGACTAAACAAACTCAATTATCACAAACTGTCCTTAATTTTCCAAGAAAACTTATCTTCTTACTGCTTTATTACAGACAGCTGCAAACCTCTTGTTACGGTAAAGATCAGGAGTTGCACAGCCAGGGCAAGTTTCACAACTGTGTCCACAAGCACACTCACGTGTGTACAAAACTGCAGAACTACAAGCTGTCTCCTTGTCTCCTAAGCACCATGCTGGCCCACAGGCAGGGTGCAGAGCTCATCTGTAGTACCTGGAGCTCCCTGCGCACAAGCCAACACAGCCCAGCACAGGTGATGGACCTTGGTAAGAACTGTGGCAGGCTGAGGGCCACACTTGTTGCTGACAACATGATAAAAGGCCTGAGCCAAAGGTACAGCCTCAGGTGTTTGAGAAACAGGGGTATCACCAGAAGGATGAAATGACAGAGCTCAAATCCTCACTTGATCATGTGGCACAGCAAGGGCAGCAAGTGCTCGAATGCCATCTCTGGCTGAAAGGGAGATGGCTCCTTGCCCATGCATGTGGCCACCCAAAGCCAGGTGATGCTGCTGCAGCACCTGATGGCAGCCACGACAGCAGCAACAACCGACAGCACTGGCTCTTCCTAGTGCCAGTTCTAGCAGCAGCTGTCACTAATGGCAATATCCAAGCAAACTATATCTGGGATCCTTTCGTTCAAATTTTGTCCAAAAAATGTAGATATACCATGTACACTGCTTTCCCTGTGCCCACTAGCTTTCCAGTTTTCCACAGTCTTCCCAGGTGAATTACCCTGCGAAGTCTGCACCTCCCCATTCTTTTCCTCTGCTTGGGAGAGAGGTATTATGCTTACTTTAACCACAGACTCCTAGGAGTCCCCCATCCTCTCTGAATTCTTAAATAGAATGATAAAAAGTTATAAACCACTTCAATTAGTTCCTAACTGTTGGGTGAATAAAGCTGTGCAACCAGGGAGCACATAACTTACTTGAATATTCTTTGATCTGCTCTTTCCTTATCTGAATTTTACCCTCATCTTATTAAAATGTGTTTTGTCAAGTCAGTATTTTGTAGGCTGAAGAGGCCAGAGTAATTCAGACTTTTCTACACCATTCAATACTCTTTCTCATGTTTTCCTTTGGTAATGCATCCATATTTCTCCTTTCTTCTCCATATTCTGACATAATAGGCTGAGAGAACTGGGTTTGTTCACCCTTGAGAAAAGGAGGCTCAGAGGGGATCTCATCACCGTGTACCAGCACTTAAGGGGTGGTTACAAAGAAGATGAAGACTCCCTTTTTACACGGAGTCACATGGAGAGGACAAGGGGGAATGGACACAAATTGCTCTTGGGGAGATTCTGATTAGACACCGAGGGAAATTTTTCACACTGAGGACAGTCAATCATTGGAATAATCTCCCCAGGGAAGTGGTTGACTCGGCCACGTTGGACACCTTCAAGAGTCGTCTGGACAGGGTGCTGGGCCATCTTGTTTAGACTCTGCTCTTCCTAGAAAGGTTGGACTAGATGATCCCTGAGGTCCCTTCCAACTTGTGATCCTGTGATAATTACAGAACCCTTCTCCTGTGGCCTTTTATGTCACACTCTAACTCCTTCTGGACCTTTTACTGGTCTGATTTTACCCCACCATGCTTTACTAACTCCTTTATACAAATCTTTAGTCCTGCTGTCCTTATTTCCACTTCTTGTATGGCTCCTTTGTATTTCATCCATCTCTTAAAAGCAGCAGTATATTCTATATGATGCCTCCTACCTGTCCTGCCTGTCTGCAGTCTGCCTTGGTGTCTCCAACACAAATGCCTTCAATGACTGCCAGGACTCCTGCATTCCTCCCTCTCCTGGATTACTTCTCCAGGAGATCCTACTATTGCTTTCCCCAGTTCTGCCGCTTAGAAGTTCATTGCCCTTTTTTGACTTCCCACTTCTCTCTTTTCTTTGAAAGGTGAGCCTGTGATTTTTGCAATCACTTGCTGTTGAGTTACCTCCCTTTCTAAATTTTGAAGCAGTCCCTCCCAATCAGTCCAGACCTAACTAACCAGCAGTGTTGCTAGTGACTTTCTGAACCTGACAAGCTGAAGGTCTCCCTGGCTGGCACTTCTCTCACAAGACATGCCCACACCAAAGGCAGCCACCCCAACTCCTGCAGCAGGCAGGGAACAGAACAGAAAGTGTGCCCTGACCTGGTTTGCGTACCTGCTTGGGGCTGAGCTGTGCCACAGAAACGCCTCCTTCTTGCACAGGCTACAGAGGACACCTTTATAGGTGTTCAAATGCAGACCTCCACATCTGCTCTTCCCATCAATTATGAGGATAAATTATTTTCCCCATTGCTACACAGTCTTGTCCTTCCGATGCCAGTTAGTGACCAAAAAGCTACTATCAACTTCCTTGTTCCAGTTCAACACCTCAAATCAACAGCAACCACAGTCACCTTCTGTCCCATCTAATCTTTGGCCAGAGACATGCCACATTGTTTGTTACACAGCGTCACCACTTCTCTTCACTCTTCATGCTTCAAACTTGCCCACTCCTTTCCAGCCCTGTACTATGTGTCACCAAATATACCTCATCAGGGATGAACTGTTTTAAGTATGCAAACGTAAATGCTAATAACATCAAACTCAGCCAATAAATCTGGCTTTCACAGCTTCAAACTACAGGGATGCACTAACTTGGACCAAATGCAATACACTCACATGGCTCTGGTGAGACCCCACCTGGAGTGCTGCATCCAGCTCTGGAGCCCACAGGACAGAGAGGACATGGACCTGTTGGAGTGGGTCCAGAGGAGGGCCATGAAGATGATCAGGGGCTGGAGCACCTCTCCTATGAAGACAGGCTGAGGTAGCTGGGGTTGTTCAGCCTGGAGAAGAGAAGGCTGCGGGGAGACCTTATTGTGGCCTTCCAGTACTTAAAGGGGGACTATAGGTAAGATGGGGGAAAATCTCTTTAGCAAGGTGTCCTGATTTCAGCTGGGATAGAGTTAATTTTCTTCGCAGTAGCTAGTATGGGGCTATGTTTTGGATTTGTGCTGAAACAGTGGGGATAATGCGGAGATGTTTTAGTTGTTGCTCAGTAGCGCTTACGCTAGTCAAGGACTTTTTCAGCTCCCCATGCTGTNTATCTCAACCCATGAGTTTGCTCACTTTTACTCTTCCGATTCTCTCCCCCATCCCACCGGGGGGGAGTGAGAGAGCGGCTGCGTGGTGCTTGGTTGCTGACTGGGGCTAAACCGCGACACAGGGCCTCTTGCGATAGCACAAGGGGTAATGATGTTAAACTAAAAGAAGGTAGACTTAAACTAGGTATAAAGAAGAATTTTTTTACAATGAGGGTGGTGCGACACTGGGACAGGTTGCCCAGAGAGGTGGTAGATGCCCCATCCCTAGAAACATTCAAGGTCAGGTTGGACGGGGCTCTGAGCAACCTGCTCTAGTTGAAGATGTCCCTGCTCACTGCAGGGGGGTTGGACTAGATGACCTCTAAAGGTCCCTTCCAACCTAAACCATTCTATGATTCTATGACTCTAAAGCAGGTAAAATAAAAGGTTGGCAGACATAACATTTTTCTGATTAAAGCTGAGGTACTGTATTTCAGTAGGTAGACAAGGATTTTAAACAATATGTTACTATCTTTAAAGATTCTTTGCTCAAAGCACCATAAAAGCCTTTCGCAGGGAACATCATTCTTTACAGGAAAAGCATGTTTATTCTGATACCTTCTTAGGTCCCCATATAGTCACATATCTACATTACCTTGGGGCAATGGCTTTCCAAAGTATATGAAATACTGTTGTAGTATGAAATATTTGGTAATGTTTGTGACCAAACGTTGGAGGTTGCTTACTGTCTGGAGTCCACATATTGGGACACGTACTACTCCCACTGGAGCCCATGGCACAATTACACTGGCCCCATGGGAAGAAGATCAAGCCAGAGTATTTCTAAACTGATACAGAAATTATTATTAAATGTGGATACATCAAAGTATATAGATAAAATATAATTTCATGCATAATTTAACAATTAATTAAAAAGCCAACACTTAATTGCAAATGTTAGAATTTTATCTCTTGTGATCTCTAAGGAATAAATACTACTAAATAAAATCTATGCTGAGAGCTAATTGCAAACAATGAACCCACAAAAAGGGAATTAATTAATATATTAATATATTAGTCTATCATAGGAAACATTGAGTCTAGTGGTTCTAGTTCATCATACAGTAATCTCAAAGTAGACTTAATTTTCCTTATGCTCATTCTTTCATGTATGAGCACCTATATAAAACAATTGAAAAAACTCAAATGACACAATAAAAATCATCATAAAAACATACACTCAACTGGTTCAATAGTGCTGCATGCCATAAAATATCGATGCACTCCAGCTATCCTATGTTTCATGCATATTTAATCTGCTCTTTTCAATTATTCTCTTTCCTGCTCCCAATTAGTCATGAAGTCTGCATGCATTAAGAGGATCAAATAAACTTGAAATCTGTGGCACGGTTTTTATTGACCTGGATTTATTTATTTATTTATTTATTTATTTGCTTTCAGAGCAATTTTGTCACACGGTTTATCATTAGTCTCCAAAACTTTGTACAAATTTCCTCCTCTTTTTCAGGTATTTTTCCTCACCATCTCCTGGTTACCCTCCTCTCTCGTCTAAACTTTGATTAAACACCAAAAAAATCCTGAGTTTGCTTGCTGATCTGCTTTGCAAACAGCTATAGATTATACTAAGCAGATGAAAGATGCTGTGCAGTTTACCCCCAAGTGGAAGATTTTCTTAAAAATTTGCATGCAATGCAGCGTAACTATAATTATGCATATTTCCAGGGATAACAACAAAAAAATCAAACACTTCTTTAACAATTTACTGACAATCTTCCTTGGGAGTTATTTTTCTATATTTTTTGGAAGGAGCATTTCTCAAAGGAAAAACACTTCAAGACCTTTTAGAATAGTCCTGAACACAGAAGAGCAAAAATTTTTAGGGGAAAAACTGAAATATTCTTCTGTGTACCAAGCAGACAACAGGCATTGCTGAACAATTCAAAAACAAAATAGAGGAGGAAATACTGATATTTCAGCTGCACCCAATGTCTAAAACAAGCTGCGTGCCTGTTGGAAGTGGGATTTTGGAGGATTTGCTCCCAGCACAGTTTGCAGCAGCTGTCAGAATTAACTAGGAGGAAGACACAGAAGACTCATTTAGATGCACTAGCACAGCAAGCAATCTTCGTCTTATTTTCCTTAACACAGGGGAGGAAAAAAAAAAACCCATAACATGCTTTTTCCAAATATGTTTCAAAAATGAAAGGTGCTAAATTGAGACTTTTTTTAAAAACAGTAACTGCCATTAGATTAACACCAGGTGCCTCATCCCTTAAAATAAACATAAATGTACGGCTAAAAAGTGTTCATTTCTGAAAGAAGAGGAGGTGGGGAATTTTAAATAACAGATTAACTGCATGGCTAAAAAGAAGATACTGCAGAGTAGCGCTATTTAAAATGATAGCCACTAGTGTCAGTGAAGTGCCAACTTTCAGCAAGGGAAGGGCTGCCCTGATAGCCCTGTATCAGGAACCATTAAGTGCATACCTGAACATTTCACAAAGCAATCGTCCTAAGTGGCCATTTGTAACTGTGTGCTGCCTAAACACCACAAAGGAATCAATAACTTCAGGTTTCTTCTCGAAATTATTAATTCAGCCTTTGCACAACAAAAAGCTGCTCTTTCTCTAATGCACTATCACGGCGACACAGTACGTGATTTTGAATACGGAGCTTTAAAACAGCAGTTTCAAAAGCATTTTTGTCCTGCTACTTCTAAAAGCCTTCTTGCTCATTAGACCTTTAAAAGTGACTTTAATGACTGTGAAGGGATGCTGCCCATTGCTCCCATCACCAGCATCTTTCTCCCAAGGTCCGGCCAGTCCCAAGCCAACCAGTGCTGGAGCCCTGGGCAGGACAGCCCACCCCCTCCAGAGAGCTGCTCAGGCACCCCAGGGCCCCATCTTGCTGCTAAAAGGTCAGTTAAGAGGCTCTCCACAACCTTTCCTTCCATGAAAAAGAAGAAACATTCTCCCTTGGAGGGAAGATACCTGAGTGTTCACCATATTTTCCCATCAGAGCACTGATCTAGACAGTCTCTGGTTGCCATTAGTCCTATTTTCTGTACATCATAATTCCCGATAAGGAAACTTCATGTATTTCAAAATATCCCATATAATCTGTCAAGACTAAGATCTGGCACTACAGAAATATTTTTAAATTGGTTTGGGAAAGGAACTGAACAGCAAAGAAGAATTTGTCTGCTTTTTCTCCTTTTTTATTATCAACTTTTTTATTTTCTGACTTTTATCTCATCCTGCCCCTGTATTTCACACTTCTTTCACTCCTTCCTTCAGTTTTGGGGTTTGGGATTCAAAGGAGTGTCAGGAAGAATTTCTGGACTTTTGTGGAAGTTGGATTTCTCTTTGGGTGCTTTAGGACCATGCAAATGATATGCTAAAATGAAACCCCTTTCTTCCACAAATTTACCTGTTCTGCTACAGCAGTAAGTAACCTTTGACATAACAAGTACTAGAATTTAACATCCTACTTTGACAGCAGCAAAACAAAACAGTTGCTGGAAGCAGAGGCAAGTTTAGAGAAGTTAAGAAAAGAGAGCTCTACCCCACCACCACACTACACTGGCATGCGTATTTCTCCCTGGAAGCTCATACCAGACAGCAGCAGGCGAGTCTAAAGTCCAATATCTCACCTCTCCAGCCCATATGTCAACAAGAAGTAAAAGATAACATTTAAACTAGAGCCCATCATCAGACATTAAACAGTAGCCTTAGCAAGCGCAAAGCTCCAGTCAACCCTTGGAAAATCTATTATCAGTTCAAAAGAAAGACTTCAGCATTTAAAAAATGTAGTGACAGCCCACTTGATCTTAAACTGTGGAATTCAAAGATAACTTGAGCAGTTGGATTTTGCAAATATCACATTATGTACCTGTCTCTAAAACTACATATCTCAAGATCATTTGCAGGAAATATTTCTGCAATGACTATGTTTCTAGTTTAGCAAAGTACAAAAGTGCATGCTTAACTAGCCATAGTTAAACTATATTTGTGTAAGTTAACAGTCCTTTACTCAAATTCTAAAGTGAGCAATCTGAGATGAAAACCAAGGCCAGCAGTACAGACACACACACATAGGTATCTATGTATTTATCTCTCTCTACAATCACTCACACTGAAAACTATTTGAAGATGAAGGCCTTAAGGCCACTGACCTTGGCAACCAAGTCAAAAGGATTTAATGTGAACTCCCCGATTTCCTCACAGGTTTAGAGTCTAAATGTTTTTTAAACTACTCTCAAGAGGCTGACAACGATGACTGTGCATGTTTTAAAACTGTGTAAAATAATGATGTGCAGAAATATAATTTTCAATACACTGCTCTTCTGTAAAAACAGGCATTGTTTTAAACTTACGTTAAAGGATTTCTCTCCAAAAAGCTTCAGATAAGCTTTTCCGCTTCCCACGGAAAATTAAAACTACACCTTTACAATGCATCTTTAATAGAGAAAAACATTAGTAAGTTCTACAAACATGGTAGCAACTACATTCAATTAGAAGGAGATGGTTCATTTGGAGATTGCATTTTACTGCCAGAGTACTAGCAATCTTCCTGTATGTTTTTTTTTTCTTTAAATCTAATTTGTTTGAAGCACCAGACAATGGATACGTTTCTTACATTATAAATAAGAGGTAAAATCCACAGAGGGAAGGCTGCAGATCTGCAGCCTCTTGTCTTTCCTCATTATCAAGTAGAAGACTTCTGCAAAGACACAGGGCCATTTGGGTATTTCAGGATTACAGAGAGGAGGNTGACTTTTGTCCCTAGAAAGCCTCTATTTCTAATCCATGAGCAGCATACTGATGCCACGGGATGATCTAGAGCTATTCTTCTCAAGGTCATTTCCCTGTCCCCAACAAGGTACTTAAATTTTTTTTTCATTTGCCTTAGCTGTTGTGCTACAGCCATGGCAGTCTAATGCCAGAAAAGAGTCAAGCTTTATAGAAAGAAATCATGTCCCTTAAACTTTGACTCATTTTAATTTCAAATGCAAGTATTCAAATAGATCACCTTGGGATATCAGACAGCAGCATTTCAACTCCCCCATGACTCCTCAAAGACAAAGTACATGCATAAATCTCACGATTTAAGATCTTCCTTATTATATGTAATGCAGCTGCATCCCGAAATNTTAAACTGTGGAATTCAAAGATAACTTGAGCAGTTGGATTTTGCAAATATCACATTATGTACCTGTCTCTAAAACTACATATCTCAAGATCATTTGCAGGAAATATTTCTGCAATGACTATGTTTCTAGTTTAGCAAAGTACAAAAGTGCATGCTTAACTAGCCATAGTTAAACTATATTTGTGTAAGTTAACAGTCCTTTACTCAAATTCTAAAGTGAGCAATCTGAGATGAAAACCAAGGCCAGCAGTACAGACACACACACATAGGTATCTATGTATTTATCTCTCTCTACAATCACTCACACTGAAAACTATTTGAAGATGAAGGCCTTAAGGCCACTGACCTTGGCAACCAAGTCAAAAGGATTTAATGTGAACTCCCCGATTTCCTCACAGGTTTAGAGTCTAAATGTTTTTTAAACTACTCTCAAGAGGCTGACAACGATGACTGTGCATGTTTTAAAACTGTGTAAAATAATGATGTGCAGAAATATAATTTTCAATACACTGCTCTTCTGTAAAAACAGGCATTGTTTTAAACTTACGTTAAAGGATTTCTCTCCAAAAAGCTTCAGATAAGCTTTTCCGCTTCCCACGGAAAATTAAAACTACACCTTTACAATGCATCTTTAATAGAGAAAAACATTAGTAAGTTCTACAAACATGGTAGCAACTACATTCAATTAGAAGGAGATGGTTCATTTGGAGATTGCATTTTACTGCCAGAGTACTAGCAATCTTCCTGTATGTTTTTTTTTTCTTTAAATCTAATTTGTTTGAAGCACCAGACAATGGATACGTTTCTTACATTATAAATAAGAGGTAAAATCCACAGAGGGAAGGCTGCAGATCTGCAGCCTCTTGTCTTTCCTCATTATCAAGTAGAAGACTTCTGCAAAGACACAGGGCCATTTGGGTATTTCAGGATTACAGAGAGGAGGCATCTACATAGAAGGGGTCCTTGGAGCAGCTGTTTCTACACAGCATGATTCCTCTGAGTCTAGCAAATCCATAAAGGAAAACCTACTGGTGTGGGCAGTATAAAAGCCATTCTGTAACTCCAGACTCACCCTGTGCACAGAAAGGTTGTGCATAGCTGCTCCTGCACAGAGACTGATGTCAGGACCATTCCTGATGGCTCAGTCATGGTGGGAAGGACTAAAACACCACTCTGGAAGAGAGGTCTCTTGCTAAAGAAAAAATGTGGACCAACTTCACATCCAAGCCTTCCTAGTTCCCCAAGTAACACCATTTCCAACAGCTACCCTGGTTTCAAATTTTTAAAAGATGTAAAACCAGAGCTCTGCATCTTCTAAATATTTAAGGAGCCCCTTCCAAAGTTGATTTTAAACATTCCTGAAGAAATTCTGTTCTGCTTCAGAGTCCAGTATTTCTCAAAAACGCACAAGTACAGCCACAAGAAGCAGAGAGATAATTAAGTTGCCCCCTAAAAAAAAAAAAGTATTTTTCTCTAAATATTAACATGAGCAAATCTTTACAGCAGTTTCTGAACATTACACACTATGCTCCTTAATTAAACCTCAACTCTGACAGTTTGCAGATATATTTTTATTTAATGTGACTTCTACATGAATTCAACCTGGGGGCTGGGGGGGGGGAGAAAAGTAGAGATAGAAAAATTCCAAGAAGTAAAACAATGGATGAGATTACAGGAGTCCAGATGAGAAAATGAATCACTTAAGGCNGACTTTTGTCCCTAGAAAGCCTCTATTTCTAATCCATGAGCAGCATACTGATGCCACGGGATGATCTAGAGCTATTCTTCTCAAGGTCATTTCCCTGTCCCCAACAGGGTACTTAAATTTTTTTTTCATTTGCCTTAGCTGTTGTGCTACAGCCATGGCAGTCTAATGCCAGAAAAGAGTCAAGCTTTATAGAAAGAAATCATGTCCCTTAAACTTTGACTCATTTTAATTTCAAATGCAAGTATTCAAATAGATCACCTTGGGATATCAGACAGCAGCATTTCAACTCCCCCATGACTCCTCAAAGACAAAGTACATGCATAAATCTCACGATTTAAGATCTTCCTTATTATATGTAATGCAGCTGCATCCCGAAATCAAACATTTACTAAAAGGCATAATCACTGCTGTAGTAACAAGTCATCCAGACATGAGAAATATCAACTGACCTTCATGAGATGCTGATTTATCCATTTTGTGAAGGTCTTCTTCTGTACTTTGTCCCGCTCATCTGGAGGTAAAAAGGAAAAAGAAAAGGGTTTAACAGCTCTACAAGTAATGCAGAAAATTTTCTTTTTTATGGACAGCTTTATAAAATTAGCATTCTAATAAAGTTTAAAAACAGAATAGCCTGTAAAAGCTCTGAAATGTCTAATCAAAATAATAGCATGAAAATGTTTTTGCAATACACCACAGCATGTCATGTAAAAGTTTCTTGAGCAGAAGTTCCCGGTGAGTTCCTCCAGGGCGAGGGCCACACTGGTACAAGAGCACTACTAACAAAAATCCTAGGAGAAATCAACCATTCCCTGAAATGTACTAAAAACATCAAGGCAAACTTAAGAGCTATAAAAACTACTTACAGCCTCTAAAACCCGATTAATTATTAAAATATTCACCAACAGAAAATATCTTGCTATATATGAAAGCCAGCTTTTTTAGTCACTATGCGTTTTGACAGGAATATCACCCTTGTTTCAACATGCAAGCATGAGCTACAGCTTCTCAGAGAAAGCACTCTCTTAATCCTGTATAATATAAAAAGGGATGTCCACTAACCCAGATATGGGACCCAGCCACTGCCAGCAGTTTGCTCCCTGGTGTGGCAGTCAGCGTCAACGACTGCCCACAAAATATTGAGAAGAAACAATAAAAGCAATAGACTTGGGGTAAGAAAGCATCCCACTTATGGATAGGAAGTATATACAGATATTCTATGGAGTCACATTAAAGAAACACTAACCACCACTCCAGAACCAGAGTTAAGTTATCTCCACAAACCTATGTATGGTCACTAGCCAGTACAACTGCTACAGGGCCCATTCGCAGTCCCAGAGCAGGGGTTGCGGTGCCTTAGGACCAGGACCATCTGTGCAAGCCTAAAATAGCAAGATCCCTTAAGACCCTGTACAAGAAAACTGCAGCTGTTTCATTGACTCAGGCTATTTCTAGCGTGGCTGAGAATGAGCAATGAGCTCAGGTAGCAAAACAAGATCCCTTCTGCAGCTACCACCACCCTTAGAAGGCTGAATCAGATCTGGCATTTTACATAAAAATACTGTTTTCAGGTTGGTCAAAGGTAACAGAAGTAGTAGGGGGGGTGAAAAAAAAATCATGGAAGGTCCATATTCATGGACTTTCAAGTCTGGGTGATAGTCAGGTCTTTCAAAACGGCACAAAATCATAAAAGAACCCATCCTGGGTACCTATGCTAGTCCTAACAGTAGTGAGAAATTAATATTTGGGAACAAATGCAAAATAAAGACAAGCAAAAGCCTGTGAAGCCTTTGTATACTCCTCCCTTATGTGATTCACAGACTTTCTACATGCTTATAAATATCTTTACATTTAAGAGACACATGTGCTTTTTTTCTGTTGTTTTTTCTATCCTATTTCAACACACCTATAACTTTCACAGCCACAGTTTTCTGTGCCAATGAGTTTTTCAGGTATTATGTGCAGTGTACACCTACATCTGGCTGTGTACAGAATAGTGGCTGTTCCCTAAGTGCTTTTTTCATGTCACGCAAAATTTTCCAAGCTTCTGGCATATGCTTTTTCCCCCCTTCACAGCTCGACAGTCTCTTATTCTAGTTCAGGACCCAAAAAACGGGATTAAGAGACAAGTAAAGAGCAAAGCAGCAGTATTGGAGAGAAAAAATCTGGCAGACTAAGAAAACATTTTGCTATATATACGTTTCACTATAGCCTTCACCTAGCAAGACAGCATTTCCAACATCAGTTAATTTATCATAATAAGGTGGAAGCTCTGGTTTGACAGATACAGAGAAAGAAAATCTCAGAAATAAAAGAAACCCAATTATACTGTTCCATTATGGGTAGCTGTTTAAAAAGGAACACAAGTTTTCAGAACTGAGAATTTAATATTCCAGCCCACAAGTGTGCAATGTCTCTTTTTTCCTAAGGTAGCCTCAGCTAGTTCTGACTAACTACCACTGAAGTTTACACTTTAGGAAATGTTACTGCAACGACAGTAAAAAAGAAAAGAGGTTAAAAAAATTCACTTCCTTGTATCTTGTTAGAACATGCAGTAACTATTAATTTCAACTCTGTTTTCAATTAAAAAGCCAAGATACGTAAAAGAAGCGCTGCTTACTATCCATATTCCTTTTACACATACACTCGTAGAAAAACTCTGTACCTGACATACACAAATGTGTAACATGGATAAAAACTGTCACCTGTCATGTTGTGAAAAACACCAGGGTTAAAGGGAAAATAAGAAACAAACCCAAACAAAAAACCACAACTACCACACTTGTTATTTTTAATCAAAAAAACAAAGGCTTCCAGAGAAGCAAACGCACACTAGGAGGAAAACACAGTGCAACAGTATTCAATGTGCTGGAGCTCAGAGCACAACCTACTAAATCAAACTCCCCAAATGAAGTAGAAAACAGGCAGCTTACTACAAAACTAAGGAAGGAAACCCACTGAAAGCCTCTTCAGAGCTTCCCCCCCCAGAGAGCTCTACTCTCTGCGAAGGCAGCCCTGCCACCCTGCCAGCCCAGCAGCACACGTTACTGACCCATGCAGCACATTACTTCCACCAGCTTTGCACTCCAGTCCTTTTCATCTTCAGCAAACTGTCTCATTCTTCCCTTGAAAACTTCAGAGTTTCTTTTCTTTTCTGGGAAAGGAGAGCCAAGGAGTAACCAGGGCTTCTCCTACCCAACAGAAAGTAGCAACTCCCCTTCTTTAAAAAAAAAAAAA
>VZTV01055191.1:273-22019 GCA_013400875.1 Anhinga rufa
TAATGCCAAAAGGTAAGGGAAATCCTGGTGGCCAGGTAGTGGTGAGCACAAGGGCACACATTTATCTGCTCTCTATCTCTCTGTTTTCTCTCATGAATTTTTTCATTAATACCTTTTGTACTAAAAATCCGAACCTTTCCTTCTTATCAGAAATTACTCACCAAATATTAGGGCCCTTCAAAGGCTGAGATGCTTACTCTGTGCTCTAAATACTATGACTGCTTTGGGCAAAGTCTTACACAAACTACAGAAATGCCCAGATTAGCACAGCATGACTTTTTTTCCCCAACTAACTTTCAAAGGTTCGCTTGTGTGTCTCCTCCTATCCCCAGAAAAGCCCCTTCCTTTTGTGCTTCTAATTAATGAAAGATTAAAAACTTATTATTTCTTATGTACCAGTGAGTATTAGTGAGTGCCACAGTAAAAGCAGATCTTTTCAAAGTGTGTCTCTTAGTAATTTGGCATTCCCTGCCTTCTGGATCTATCTGCTCCAGCTTTAAAAGGTTAAAAGTTTAAAACTGAGATAGAACTGATACTGAGAACAAAATAGGATGATGTCCTGAGTGTGGCGTTAGCTATTATCAAAACAAAAATGAAGCATGTGGTAACTGAGAGGAACGGATGAGCAGTCCTTCCTGAGGGCAAACTTTACTATTAAGCATATGTGTTTAAAATGCGAGTTGTTCTGTCTTTGCTATAGTTTTTGTATGTTGGCTGGTATTGTTTAAGATAAAAATCCTATTGAAGATACAGCCTTGTTTAATCATAACAATTTGCTTAATTTTTCTTAAAAACAAAGAACCTATTCCACTTTCTCATGATTTAGTCCAGAGACTCCTGGGTTGTTTTTCTGATGGGCACTACCCATTTGCCTTTAGTATAGTGGATTCCTTCCTTTCTTCCTTTGTTTCTAATTTGTCTGCAGTGGCTGAATTGCATATTTTGTCTTTATGCGTCAGCCTGTTCAGTAACACTCCTTCAGTTATGTCAGCAGGATGCGTTCCACCTTGGGACTGCTTAATTATTGCTGCTTTCAGACTGCGGTAGGTGAATTTGGCAAAAATTGTCTTTCTATAATGCTCTGGCAATGTGTTAGGAGGAGGTGAATGTATTAGTCACTGGAAGTGAGTATGGTAGTTGAAGGTCATGTTAGACCTTTCATTATGGTACATATTTATAATGTTATGAAAACATTTCTGGTGGGGCTTTGCAGGCCCAGAAGTAAATTGTTTTCTTGAAAGCTTAAGTAAAGTTCTTTCAGCTTCTTTGAGATAAGGGATAGGGGGACAGTTTTTCATAGAATTGTAGAACATCTCAAGTTGGAAGGGGCCCATGAGGATCATTGAGTCTTAACTCCCTGCTCCTCGCAGGACAACCCAAAACTAAACCGTAAGACAAGAGCATC
Source organism: Anhinga rufa (assembly GCA_013400875.1). Taxonomy (NCBI): domain Eukaryota; kingdom Metazoa; phylum Chordata; class Aves; order Suliformes; family Anhingidae; genus Anhinga; species Anhinga rufa. The sequence goes on from VZTV01055191.1 coordinate 1,679, forward strand.
GTCCAGATGCCTCTTGGTGCTGTGACCACTCCCCTGGGGAGCTTATTCCAGTATTAAAGCTACTGATAACAGAATTATTGGAGTAATGCCAGACTCCTAGAGTAAGTTATCTTCATTGAAGGGAAAGTTCTTTGAAAACAGTACTACAAGGTGGGGTGAGATTATTGAAAGGAAAAAAAAAAAGCAGGTGTTTAGATGAAGCTTGAAATACTATGAAATCCTTTTGGCAGGCTTTCCTTAGAAAGTGTGATCATGAAATGTTAAAAGTTGATCACCTTGTTTTGTTGAACTGTTGATCTGAGCTTGGCCTTCTAAACCAGCATGTGGCTGCTCTTTCATTCATGCCCTGTCCAGCTGTGTCAGACAGGCCATGCTCCTGCTCTCTACGTCCAGAATACCAATTATTCCTTTCCCCTGCTTTGCAAGATGAGCTCAATTTCTAAACTCCTCTGAAATTTGTTTCTAAGGTGCCTTGGTCTGATAAAGAACTAGGTACACTGGCGTTGCTTCCGTTTATCTGGTACATTAGCTGATGCTGTTGAGAGTTATATCTGCAGTTGGTCATGGCCTGCTTATATTTTAATTTAAATTATTTGAGCCGTTGCAGCATGAAATTGCCTAGTATTGATTTTTTTTTTTTTAATTCTTTATGAATCCGTTGATGTTGAGAACAACATTAGGAGTTCAACTGGTTCACTTGGTTTTAATTTTGGTTTTCAGCTTTGGAAACCCTGCCCTGGATGAAAGAAGCATCTTGGCTCCTCTTTATCAGTGCTGCATGTAAGTGAAACGCAGGGATCCTGTTCACTTTACGTATGCAATTGCTACCCTTAGGTGTGCAATGTAATTAATTTTGAAGCCTCGTGGCAGCCTGAAAATGTTCACTCGGGTACGTGATGCTTTCTTTTTTTGGGACACTATGTTCGTTTGATGCATTGTCACTGCTCAAGAAGCTGAGAAATACATTTCTATTAAGGTAGTAAATCAGACAGTAGACTGTTGGAAGTAGTCTCACCTCGAGGTCGCTGGTTCAAATCTCTCCTTAGTCAGTGTGACAGGCACTTTGCATCTGCAGCTGTCTGCTTCCAGCTCCTGCCGAATAAAGGTTCACATCACAGTTTGAGTTCTCCCTGACAGAAGCTAGGGACTTAACGTGTCTGGCAGCTTAACTGCCTTCATTTCCAAATGTGCTTCCTAAACAAGACTACAGCACTGCTCAGGGTGCTTCTTTCAAAGTGAGGTCTGTAGGATTTTTGCAGGATTTTGTTTCTGCTTTGGCCTTGTGAGCTGTGTTTTTGTTTGTTTTATTTTTAGAGGCTGTGACTTGATGATTTCTGTTTTCTGTGGTCGCTCTCTTACCAGGCCATTGCTACTTCTCATTAACAAATAGATAGAAGTACCAGGAAGAAAAATACTGATGCATCAGTTTCCTGCATTTGTTACTCCACAATAACATTAACTCCTTTAAACCTTCCAAATTAAGCATTTAGTTGAGAGCTCCTTGAGCCTGTCCTTGGAGGGCTCTGTCTCCCGAATTCCTTGGGAGTGGGACTTGTGAAACCTAGGAACTTTGCAGAAAGCCTGAGCTCTCGCCCCCTGCTTGCGCTAAGCAAGGCTGCATGCATGCTGCAGTACACCTGGCCTACATTCTGCAAGATTCTTGCAGAATCCATATGGACAATAATTGAAGTAAATTATTTTCAAAATCATTAGTTTTCCTACATTGGTTTTAAATGCATTTTTGATTTCCTGTTTCCTGAGGATCTTTTGAAGTCTTTTTCATCTAGATTCTCCCAAATGCAACCAGAAGAGAAGTTTATCTGTGTAAGAGACTTGGCAGTTTCCCACTTTTCATGTATCTTTTCTTTCTGGTACCAGGCAAATGCCATATAAGAAGTCATAGGTACAATTGGTTTAACTATAGGTTTGTTACAGCAACATTGCTGCTTTCTTTGGAGGCCATCACAAGCCAAGAGTTTAGACCAGTGGTGCTAAAACACAAAAATTTGGGGGAGAATCCCAAGAGACGTCACAGAACAGGACAGTTTAGATGGGCTGACATGAACAAGTTCAGTGGCAGAAAGATCACTGCTGTGTTCACTGTCCGTGATAGTTCTGTCGACCGACTTGTGTCCTTTGTGATTAATTGTTGGTCAGGGATGCTGTTCCTGAGGTGACGCGAGTTTTTTGGTTTTGAATTAACAGCCAGAGTGTTAATTTTCTTTCCTTTTCAAACCGTGTCCGGGAGGCCTCAGGGCTGAGGAAGTCCCTTGCTAGCAGTTGAGAGCTTTCCTGTATACAGTAAGAATTACGCCACATTAGATTCTTTCTTCCTCACCTTTAGTTTTCAAGTTTCACTTAGTTATTGCATATAATGCAGTTATACCTGGCCCCTGCCGTGCCAAAACCACTTCTGTAATAAGAGTCATTTCTGTTTAAATAAAATCATGATGTAAGAGGCTCCCTCAAGAGGTTGGCTTTTGGTATTGCTGATGGGACTGCAGCTGGACAGTGGTATGAATGACGTCTTTGTTTCTTTCTTCTGCAGCATCCGGGTTTCTACCTGGAACAGACTAAATTACCTGAAGAATGGAGTACTGAAGTCTGCCTTAAAAACTGCTATGTCGCATGACCCCATCTCACCAGTGCTTTCTGACCCTCATCTGGATGCCCTAGACCAGCGGCTTCTCAGCATTCTGGCTACAGTGAAGCAGTGCACGGACCAGTTTGGGCCAGATGTTGTGCTGGTGGAAGACAGGATGACACTGTCTCATTTGTAATTGTAGTGGAACACAGATGAAACTCCTTTTTTAAAAACAAACAAACAAAAAAGCGATAGAAAAACAGCACAATCAGTTCGGAAAGGCTGTGGCCAAGATGGACTGAAATGAACAGGAAAGCTTCTGAGCCAGAGGAACAGAGGCGACGCTGGCTTTTACCTTGGGCTGACAGCAGTGAGAGGTGGGAAGTTGGAGCCTTGGACGGCTCAGTACCCGTAACCGCATCTTGGCCGTTGTGGTGTGTCCATTGCCGGCAGTGGACATTGCACTGGATAAAAATGGCTCTTGGTGTTGGTGGAAGCGCGTGGAATACAGACGCTAATTTGTGGACTGAATCTAGAGGGGACAAATGGAGATGAACAGTACGATCCTCTCCCCTTCTCTTCCCCCCGTATAATCTTGCGAATTTTTGTCCGATTCAGGGTTGTACATAATCAGCTGTGAGCTGGTTAGGCATTTTACTGCTTCTTTAGAGAAAGAGGAAGTGGTGAATAAAATAATTATTAGACTGAAGAGTTGTGCCACCCCCCCGGGGGTGGGATGTTCTTCTGAATGCCATTAGGGATGGAAGAGGGGACCTCTGCTGCTCAGTTGTCTTTTCCTTGATAAAAAGCTGGGAGTGGGGTTTGCCTCGTCTATGATAATGCTTCAGTGTTTTTGCTGAAGTCCTATTGAAGATTTATCCACAGGGTTGGAGATTTAGGGGAGGACAGGGTGGTTATACAGCACTTGGTAGTTAAGGGATTAAGTAAGTTTCTGTGTGTCCTGTCACTGTTTTCAATTTATAAGGAATCTGGTAAGGTCTGAGTAGAGGAAATACCCTTGCAGTCCTGTGTCCATATTAACCAAATCTTCGCTGTGTTGTAGCTGAGGAGGAGGACAGAATCTGTCCTTGGAAGCAGGTTCCATTTAGCGAGGACATGCTGCTTACTGTATGTCCAGTTTAATTTGGGGAATCTGGGCATGTTGCACTGGCGAAAGAGAGGTGTGTTGCTGGACTTTCCCAGTAACCAACAGCCGTGAGCAAGGCCCCGAAGAGTAGGGAGAACCTTGAGCTGTGGTCTTTCCTCATCATCTCATATGGAGGGAGCTTCTTGCTTCTCGATGTTGTAATCGCAGCTCAGGGCTGCTGTTCTGTGGAACGCCAGCAGTTTTTCAGTCCCACCGTCTCCCTGGGCTGGCTTGTGGCTGAGCTCTGAGCACTTCCAGTCAGTTTTCTGCCTTCCCCAGCTGCTTCCTGCAACAACCCCCACTGTAATGTTCCGAGGCTGGGGATGGGCGGTCGTCCTGGGGTCCTCGCCCCTAATGGTTTTGCTGTAGATGGGGGGAGTCGGTGCAAGCGAGCTTTTCAGGGCGAGCATGCAGCACTCATCTTGTGCTAGTCCTGTCGTCCTTCAGCACTGCGTCAGCCCGCACTGCGGGTGAGCTTGAGGCCGTAAAACTTGTCACACTTGTGGTAGGTCTGAATCTGTGTCTCCGGAAGGGAAGCAGCTTTGTCATTACGTTTCCAAATTTAACAGGTTTGCATCGATTTTTTTCAGTTCAGACAGCGTGGTCCTTAGAAGTAAGGAAAGAGCTCGCTTCCCAAAGTGACTGCGTATTATTGAACTTTTGAGCAAGAGCAGCAAAATGTCAGTTTAAGACCTTTTCCTTGATTTGTCTCTCAAAATCTTTCTAGCTCTGCAGTAGCGTGGCAGGCAGATAAAGAGCTGTTTCCTACTCTTGCACCTGCTGCCATACCTGATCAAAGAGGTGTTAGTGAGAGAGTTTATTTGAAAAATGCAGTTTTATTTTGTTGAAGTCTTTTCGTCATTGCCTGAGCGGAGTATCTTGAAAGTAGAATGCAACCGTTCACCTGAAATTTCATTTTATGTCCTACTAGATCTCTTCTGGACTTGGTCACATCACAGACCCGTCGCACAGACCCGCAGGGTGGGATGTGGAGTTATTTATTGGTGTTACTAGTCAGGACTAACGCATAGCCAGCTTTTAGGACACTGGTGCTAAGATAGTGCCTGTTTATTGCTGTACTTGGTAATACAACACATGGTTCAGACACCAGGGTCCTTCGGTGAGTTTAACCCACGGTGAGGATTGTGCCTTGCAGGTTGTCTTAGGGCAGAAGCGAGTGCTCTCGGCTGACGGTGAGCGTGGGCAGGAGCCCGGAGCGTGGGCAGGAGCCCGGCGGGGATCGCCCTGCTCCCTCGCTGGCTGAGCTGGCCTGTCGCTTGGCTCCCTGTCAGGTTTCGGTGCTTGAGCGAGACAGTGTTGGGAGGTACCATGGGCAACAGTTAGGAGGTTAGTGAGTGCTTTTATTCTAAAGCAGAACAGATGCATACTGAGGCATTTTGGCATAAACCGTTCCCCGGGAAATTGAAGGTGATTTACGCAAAGGGGAGATGGTGAAGTGTATGGTAGTGGCTTGTAGCAATTTCAAAAGCATGTTCTTCTCTTTGAGCTTAATCATGAGCACTTAATATTTGGGGGGGATCCACCAAAATTTAAAGTTTTTATTTATATTTGATTGCTTTTGATCATTTACAATGGATTTAATAATGGATTCCAAAAAAAAGTCTTTCTGTCTTTATGAAATTAGTGCTCAGGGCTTATGTATTGCTTGTTCATGGGGCTCTAAGCTGAAGCTTTTGCCGTCAGATGGAACCTGGGGGTAAGTTTTCCCGGTATGAATGTCAAAGATTTAAAGCACTGTGTTGGTTTAATTGTAAACAAGGGGCGTGACGTCCAGCATCATCAGTAGAAACGGTGAGAAACGGTTGCGCTTTTTTCTTCTTTTTTTTTTTGTCACGTTGCCACTTCTGGTCACTGTAAACACCATTGGAGCTTGGTGTTCTGCAGCAGGAAAGAAGAATAAATTCCTCTTTACCCAAAACCAGGAAGATCTGATTTTGGCCTTGTGATAATCTCTGGCGTTTTGGTAGTGATTGTTGTTTTGCTTGAATACAGAACCCTGAGAAATTTTAAATTGTAACCATTGCAAAGGAAATAAGAAGCAGCACCCGCACACAAACAGGGTCTGCTTGAATCTCTGAAAAACAGCATCGTTTGTGAGGCAGGTGCTGTGCTCTGTCGATGGGGTTTTCATGACACCTTCTAATTCTTGTTCACTGTGCACATTGTAATTCGCTGGCTCCAGATGTTACAAAATAGTTGTGTTGCGGATACTAGTAATATCAGAGCGCTTGGAGCACAGAAATCAAGAACTAATTAAAACAGAGAGCATCATCAGCCATCTGCTATTTATCTCCTCCTTCCTAAGTCAGCAGTCGGGCTGGAGGAGCCACTGAAGTCAGCTCCTCTTCCAGCAGCTAATGAACTGGAGTGTGTCTTGCCAAACAAACTTCAACTGAAAAATACTAATTTATTAAGAAGGTAATTTATTTGCTGTGGCAGCTGGAGCAAGGTGCTTGAAACAGGCACCCCTCTTGGAGCTGTCAGAGGATTGCCCCTGGGAGCAGCTGCACAAACGGAGCTTGCTAATAAGAAAACAGAATGCAATCATGACTTTCTACTTGTATCCCCCAGGGTCAGATTCCGCATAAAGCAACGTTGTGTGAATAAAGATTTTAATAAAGCAACATTGATGGATTGTTTAAGTCTCTCTCTCCCCCCTGTCTGTCTCTCTTGTTCCAACATGTGGTGGGCTGAATGTTTAACGTGTTTTGCTCCTGATGTTTCACGGTTATTTCTTCACTAGCAGTTATCAACCGCATTTATTCCAGTCACATATTTCCAAGAACGGGGTCAAACGTGCGGGTTGTTTGCAAGAGCCTTGTTGGTAAGGAAAGATGTGTTTCAATAAGTGTCCCTAAGTGATACAAGAGAACAACACACCTAGCTTTAAGTGGTCTTCAGTCAGCTTTTGAAAGTGCCTCCCAAGGCCCGGCATCTGCCAAGCACCTAGGCCGATTCCTCCATGTGTCCCTTGGGTTGGCTGTGTTATAGGGAGCAAGGGATGGATAACAAGCTGGCAAGAGATCTATATAGAGCTGGCAGGTGTCGATGGCTGGCTTTTCTGGGCTTTCATTGAAGCCTTTTTATGAGACCAGGCAAGTAAACAGCCATCAAAATCTGTTTGCGCAGATCACTGGGATTTAATCTGCCTGTGTCAGAGCTTGTTTTCTTAATAACCCACTGCAGTGAGTTTTTCAGAGGTAGGAGGTGACGCTCCCAGTTCTGAATGCCAGGCGTCTGGAAGCCCAGGCAGGCACCGAGAGCTGCTGCGTGCTCCTGGGGACTGCGTCGGCTGCTGCCAGTCGCCATCCGGCTCCCGGGGACGGGACACCACAAAGGCACCAGGGCACCGTGCCGCTCCGTGTAGCATCGGCGTGGTGTTGCAAAACGACCAAAGGCACCTGCTTTTTTTTTCCTAAACTAGAGTTTCTTATTTGAAACTTTGGACTCCAGCATTGCTGAATTTTGTAAGAATTTGGGTTTTATTTTGGGGGTTTTGGGGGGGAGGATGTTCTGGGATTTTTTTGTCTCCTAGCATTGTGTGGTGACAATTTTTCATACCCTTCATCTCTATTTTCGAGGTGCCAGTTTGCTCGGGGAGCAGGACAGGATTCTTGCTTGTGTATAAGCAGTTCAGCAACTTGCAGAAATCACAGATGCTTTTAAGTTTTGAAAGGCTGAAATAGCTAGTTTTGAGAGCTGTTTTCACAAGCGCTTTGTTGTATTGCTGCGATGTAATTTTGGAGTGGTCGGCCTTAGTAACAGGGTGAGAACTCTCATAACTGGAAGATTTTAAAGTGTTCCTGATTATGTAATGAACATAATTTTACAGAAGAATAAACAGAAACAACTTTGAGCCAGTGGAGAACCAAAGGGTTTTGAAAATTAGCACTTTACCCTGATTGCCTTTCAAATTCCTCCCCTACAAAGTTTTATTGATTCTAAAAATTAGAAATAAAAGAAGTTCTTAGTTTATATATCCCAAGTGTGGGACTGGTCCTCTGTTGTTTTTTCTTTGTGGAGTCTCTCACTATTTTTAAGAGACCAGGGATAGGACTTGGGGGGGGGGGGGGGAAGGAGGGGAAAGGACTCCACTTATACCCTTAACTCCAGATCTTCCTTTTAGTTAGTGATCTAATCCGTAGCTGCATTATACTGAGCTCTGGAGAGAGGCTCTCCTCCTCCTCCTGCCTTCTGTCAGAGTTCATCTATGGATGTGCCGAAGGAATTGCTGTGTGGAAACTGGAAAAACCATGAAAGGACAGATGCAGGACGTTTCCCTGCCCAGCAGATAGAGCCTGCAGTATAAAATCCTGGATTTTGTAGGGCTCCCTCTGAGTGTTTGCTCGTGCTGAGCTGTGTCAGGGGTGCTGAATAAGCCAGGCCTAACCACGTTTCTGTGGTGGTGTTTTTTCTTTCTTTTTAGATGCTGCCTGCACTGTAAGAGCTGACTGGACCCGAGGTCATGGATTTTTTAATCAGGCGGTTGCTGCTGAACAGGACTCGTTTGAATAACCAGCCGTGAGGTGAAAAACCGTACAGTCAGGTATCGTCCCTGGGGCCATGCAGATCCCCGCAGCTACCTTCTCCTGCAGGACTGCGGGTTGAAGATCAGCAAATACTACAGCGAGTGTTTGGGATGCGGCAGAGGAAGCAAACAAAAAGGGGGGTATAATCCCAGCAAGCTGCACTGGGGCGCTGACTGCTGTGCTTCCGAGCCCCAGCCTTCCCGAGCCCCGTAGGAGCGAGTTCTCCTCAGTGTAGGGCACTAGGATCTTCTCCAGTCTCCTGCAGCTTCCCTTCTAATCCGCGGGGATGATTTCTTCCCTGGGGTCCTGCAAAGGGAATTATTTGGGGGGGGTGTCACTTTTTTTTCCCCTTTCTTTGTTTTTTCCCCACTTCTCTTGCTAACCTCAGAGCCAGCTCAGAGAAGGTATAGTTGGCAGGTTATTAAACAGCTGCTTTATTTTCCCCTCTCGCTCTTGGGATGTGCCGCGATGTGCGGAGCTGACATCCCGGGAGCGATGCCATAGCACCACGGAGCTGGTGTGGTGGTGGGCGGTCCGTTGTTTTATCTCTCAGAATTTGCTTTCTCAAACTTTTTGGAACATGGAAGCATCTATTTTTCATGAAGTCTGTCCCTTTTGTTAAGCTCTCTTCAGCTAAAGCGCTTATCCCTGGGAGGGTAGCGTTTGAATGTTACAGCTATGAGGTTTTTTTATAAATGTATATAAATGCTTCAACTCGGGCGCTTCACCTAGTTTTTAGAAAAGCTGATAGCACTTGAATTCGCAATGGCTACAGCGAGTTCGATTTTTAATTTATTTCTTTTTTATGTGCACAGGTTTTAGTTCTGTTTAAGTTACTGCAACTGGTAAGGTTTTAGCCTCACTGATTATTTTTGAAACTGGAGGGAGCAACTATGTTAATACCAGTATCTTTAATGCCGGTGTGTAATATATATAGCCACCTGTAGATGGTGATATGCCATTGGCGGTGCTGGATCCTGCTCCCCGTCCACCTGCACTAGTGAGCTGCCAGGCTGGATGAATTGCATTTAGTGTCCTTCTTACTTTTCTTTTTCTAAGCATGCGGGATAACCTTGAAATTCTTTCCATGTCCAAATCATCTTGGCCTTGTCTCGGTTAGGATAAGTTGCGGGTGGACTTGTCCTGATGCTCAGTAACTTGTAGAGGTGTTAGTCTTTTACAGTAAGGCAGCAGTGGGTACAGCTTACGGTAAAATGCAAGTCAGACGGGGCTTACCCACTTTCCAGCAGCTGGGTGTGTGCACTTAGCGCGGCGGCACCTACCAGTTGTGCTTTGGAGGGCTGAAGTGTCCCCATTTCCAAAAATCAAAGCCAGGCTTTGCATGGGGTCCTAGAATCTCCTGCCAAAGCACGGGCAGCCAGCCCTGACGGCTGTGCTTGGGGCTCCCCCGTACGGGGTGGGGGTTTACAGCTTGTTGGAGAAACGTGCTGGAGAAAACTGCTTGGTGGTGGTCGTGAGTTGTACCTCGGTTCTCGTATGCGATTTCATGGTGGTTCTGCGCTGGTCTTAATTCATTTTTTCCTGGCTGCTGCTCGAGTGGAGCCCGCCCTACCTGTGTTACCGTATGGCTGCTCGAGCGTGCGATGTCAAAGTAAACGGCAACGCTGCTTGGGGCAGATGAGGAGCGACACACACCTAGTGTCACGCAGCAAGCCCGGCCCCGAGCCAGCAACAAAACCATTTCTCCTAGAGCTTTGATCTACGTGCTGCACTCAACTCATAGCACAGCAGGCAGCAAGTACACCCGCGACGGCTCCCTGTGCTGCCGGTCTGACTCACCGCCTCCTGCTCCCTTGTTTATGCCTGCTATTTTTGCGTCCTTTGGATAATGACCCTGATGAACAGCAACTGCCAACGTGTCTTGCATGTGTGGCAGCAAAACTTCAGCCGGGCCACTGGGCTGCTTCAAAACCACATTATTTGCCTTCCCCAGGCACTTGTTGCTGGTGCTGCAGCGTGGAAGCCAGAGGGAGGGCTGCGGTGGCGCAGTTCTGCGGGAGCAGGCTGGGAGCGGTGCCGGGGAGCTTTCTTGGGCATCTCTCCAGCCGGGCTGGAAGAGGAGCCGCTCGCCTCCCCTCCTCGCGAGGGTTGGCAAGACCTGGGGAGAGGACGGGGTCGTGGTTTTGTGCAGAACAGAGACTGGAGGGGTGCCCGGTGCCTCCTTTCGGGAACAGGGCGGGTTTTGCAGCGTGGCGCTGGTGGGAGCCGTGCCAAGCCCAGCGCCGGGGCGCAGGGGAGGCCGGCGGGGTCTCGGCGCATGGGACGGGGGACAGGCGGGTGCGAATCATGCCTGGCGTGGGGTGACACCACAGCTTTCCTCCCGCGACTCCAATTGCAGGCGGCCAGGAAGTGAGATCACAGCCTGGGCGGTTTAAGGGAGGCCGGGAGCCTGCGGACACCCAGCAGAGCCGAGCAGGGTCCGCTCCCACCCCACCGCCATGGGCCAGGGCGGGCTCCCAGCCCGCCTGGGGCTGGCCTGCTGCCTGCTGCTGCTGGGGGGCACGGGGGGCCTGGGGAGCCGAGGGACGCCACGGGAGCCCTGGGAGGAGGAGCAGGGCTCTGTGGCGGAGGGGGGACCGTGGGGCAGGACAAGGTATGAAGCTGTGAAGAAGCACTTGGGAGCTGTGGGTGCTCTCTCCAAGCAGTATTGGCAGTACCTGGCATGCAAGGTGTGGCAAGAGGGCTGTGAAGAGGAGAAGGAGGAGGAGGAGGAGGAGGAAGAGTCCAGCCCCGGCCCAGGTAAGCACCTTCCTCCTTTCTCTCCCTCTCCTGTGCCCAGGAACAGCAGTGGGTCCAAACACCCCGCTTCCCCCGGCACAGGGTCTGGGCCCCCAGCCCCTGTGGATGCTGTCCTTCCCGAGGGTCGCTGCCCTGGGCATCTCCCTCCTCGCCCGGCGCACCCCGGCTTGCTGCAAACACAGGTGTCTGCGTGCCTGCCGGAGCCAGCTGCTGCCCGTTCCGTGCTTCACCCCTCTGCCCGCAGCCCAGGCTGCCTGGCGGGGCGCTGCCTGATCCCCTGCACCTGGGAGGAGGGCTGCCCTTAACTGGGCTCAGCTGAGCATCCACGCAAAATGCAAAAAAGACATTTGCCGGCACGTCTCTGCTCAGACCACTGCCTTTTCCAGGCTGGAGCTTGCCTCTTGTGGGCCAGGATTACCTGGAGATCCTCTCTGCCTGGTACTGCAGCTTCGGCAAGTGCTGCAAGACAGGGGACTGCAGGGTAGTCAACAACATCACAGGTAGGTGCCGTGCTGTGCTTGGGAGACACCAAGCAGTGCTTGTCTCTGCTGCCTCTCCCTCTTGTCTCTTTTGTTGTTTATTTATGGGGTTTTTTTCTTTTTAAAAAAGTGTATTTTGGCAAGTGATGTAAGTTAAGGGCATTTCTGAGCAGGGTGCTGAGCTGGGGAGGGCAAGGGGCTAAGCTAGGTCCTGTTTCCCATTATTCATTTGTAGCTCTGAGACCTCAAGAGTTTGCTCCTTGCTGTACAGCGTATCTGCTCTGGCTTGCCACAAGCCCTGCCTTCGTCCAGGAACTCCCAGGCACATGCAGTGTGATCCAAACTGGCCCAGTATCCAGCCCCGGGTTGGGAGGGTACGCCGAGAGCTGTGCGTAAGCCCCGCGCAGGTGTCATCGCACTTTGCTGGCCCTGGGGCTTCTGGTATCCGCACCCGCTGCTGGGAGCTTGTGAGGGCCTGTGGGCTTCGGCGCTCTCCGCAGTCATCAAGTGTCCCCTCCGCTTCCCAAAGGGAAGAAGGAGCCAGTGGAAGATCTGTGTCTTTTTGCAGTCAGTGGCTGAGGCAGGCAGGGTGCAGCAGCCTGCCTCATTAACCCTGTGCCTTCAATGCCGCTTCAGACCCCTCCCGGACAGGCAGCCCCACCAGCCGGGCTGAGTGGGCTTGGTGCCCTGCCACAGCATCTCCCCGTATTCCCACCTGCAGCAGGAGCAGCGGCTGGGCTTGCAGGTTAAAGCTGAGCTCTTGCTCTCCTTCCCGCAGGGCTAGAAGCAGACCTCAACGGGCAGCTCCATGGGCAGCACTTGGCCAAAGAAGTCGTCGTCCGGGCGGTGCAAGGGTTTCTGCAGAGCCCGCGGCCACAGAAGGCTCTGGTCCTCTCCTTCCACGGCTGGTCCGGCACAGGCAAGAACTTTGTGGCCCGGATGCTGGCCAGTCACCTGTACCGGGATGGGCTGAAGAGCAAGTGCGTCAGGGTGTTCATCTCGCTCTTCCACTTCCCCCATCACAAGTACATGGACTCGTACAAGGTGAGAGCCAGCAGCGTGGTTTTGCTGCGGGGATGGTCCAGCGTGCTGGGTCTGGCTGGGATGGAGTTCGTTTTCTTCACAGCAGCCCGTAGGGTACTGTGTTTTGGATTTGCGAGTAGAACAGCGTTGATAACACACCGGTGTTTTGGCTAGCGCTGAGCAGCGCTTGCACAGCCTCACAGCTTTTTCTTTCCCCCACTCTGCCCCCGCAGTCGGTAGGTTGGGGGTGCGCAAGAAGCTGGGGGAGGAGGGGGACACCAGGCAGCTGACCCCGACTGACCGAAGGGGTATTCCATGCCGTTTCATGTCGTGCTCAGCAATAAAAGCTGAGGGAAGGGGGTGGTTGGGGTAGGAAGGCATTGCTCAGAGGCTGGCTGGGCATCAGTGGTAGGTGTGAGTGATTGCCTTTGCAACCACTTGCCTGGATTTATTTATTTTTCTTCTTCCTCTTTCCTTTGCTTATTAAACTATATTTATCTTGACCCACACGTTTACTTGCTTTTGCTCTCCCTGTTCTCTGCCCTGTCCCGCTGGGTGGGAGGGAACGAGCAAGCGGCTGTGCAGTGCTTAGCTGCCAGCCAGGGTTAACCCACCGCACCCGGGCTCAGCCCCTGCACCATCTCCTGGTGGCAGCCACTGCTGCTGGCCTTCTCACACGCCTCCCTGCTGCTCCGCAGGCTCAGCTGAAGAAGCAGATAAGTGAGACCGTGCAGCTCTGCAAGCAGTCCCTGTTCATCTTTGATGAGGCAGAGAAACTTCATTTCAGCCTCCTGGATGCCATCAAGCCTTTCATGGCTCGCTATGACAAGGGCCAGGCGGATTACCGAAGATCCATCTTCCTCTTCCTCAGGTGATTTCTGGGCCCCCGAAGGAATGGGGAGGAACAGAGGGATGGAATTTATCCCCTGAGGTGTGTGATATGAGGGGCTCAGGCTGCAGAGAGGGGAAAGAGATATCTAGGTGGCAGTTGCCTCCATGCTCGGTTTTGCTTATTGATGCTGGGCATCCTCCCTGGGCGTTTGTGGGAGGAGCTGAGGTCAGCTTAGCTGGGACACCTGAGCCAGCGTCTGGGCTCTGAAACGAGGAACAAGTGGGAGTCAGAGCTAGCGCGGCATCACCCTGCACCCTGGACAGCTGAGCAGGGAGATCCCGTACTCCAGGGAGCAAAGCTGGGGCTGCAGGTCTTGCTGAGAAGCTCTTGTACAACGTGGCACTGTTAGCTGGGAGCGGGAGGTGGGGAGCTCCCGCTGCCTGGCCGTGGCCGCAGGCTGAGGTGCCATCCGTCTGCTGCGCTGCGAGGGCTGAGCCTGGCGGCAGCTCACCCTGTGGCTTAGCTCCTTTCCAGTCTGCAGGGAGAAAGGAGTTTGGCTTGCGTGCACCCCACTGCTGTCCCTGACCCAGGCCTAGGTGGGACGCATCTCGGGGGAGAAGTGGGACACCTCAAAACCGAGGTGTGAGGTAGGCGTGTGCCTGAAGTAGCCAGTGAGAAATGCCAAGGAGAGACAAGCATCTTGGGCCCCCTTCAATTTAGGATTTACAGCCTTCTGCTTGGCTCTGGCAAGAGGTGTTCCCACAGCCTGGAGGCTGGCAGAGCATTTGTTCTCCCTCTCCCACCATCCAGGCGAGTGCTCTAGCCTCCAGGCTTGGTAGTTCCCCAGGAAAGTTCCTCTGCCGGGTGCTTGTGGAGCCGACCGCGTTTCAGCCCGGCCTGCCTGGGCCTCCGGCAGGAGCCGCGGTGGAGGGGGCAGATTCTCCCTTGCTGCTCAGGGCAGGGCGGACGTGCTGCCGGCTGCGCTGAGCTGACCTCGTGTCCCACCTGGCAAGCCGTGCCGGTGTGGGAGGGCGACGTCGGCCCCTTCGTGTCCAAGCAGAGGGGAGCAGGGTGCCTTGAGCTGCAGCAGTGTGTAATCCTGGGGGTTTCGTCATACCCGGTGGCAGTGTGACACAGACCTGTGGCAGGAGGGCTGGCTCTGCCCCAGGGCTCCTTTGGACACCGGCCTGGCCATAGAATCACAGAATGCCCTGAGCCGGAAGGGACCCACAAGGACCATCGAGTCCAGCTCCTGTCCCTGCACAGGACAGCCCCAAATTCACACCGTGTCTCTGAGGGCGATGTTCCAGTGCTGCTTGAATATTGCCGGGCTCGGTGCCGTGACTGCCTCCCTGGGGAGCCTGTGCCAGCGCTCCACCACCCTCTCGGGGAAGGACCTTTTCCCAGTACCCAACCTGAACCTCCCTGGTCCTGCAGGGTTTGGGTGATGGGGATGGGGTGGGACTGGCCGTCCTCAGTCAAAGGGGCCGTTTCTCCCGTGGTCTGGGTGGGAGCAGGATCAGCACAAGCTGTTTCCCCCCACGAGGCAGTGGGGGAGAAATAGTGGTGGCTTTTTAATTTTGTCTCCTCTCCGTTTGGGGAATGGGTCCAGAGCCTCTGACACAAAAGGAAAGAGAGGTGCGAGATCTGTGTCTCCCAGTGCCTCTCTGCCCTGCAGCCAGCTGGTTCCCAGCATCGCCGGGGCACTCGGGGCTGGAGGGTCTTGTCTGAGGCTGTTGCAAATCCCTCGCCAGCACCCGGGGCCTGCCTGGCCTTGAACTGCTTTTCAGGGTGAGGGGCTGCCCTGGGAGCCTCGATGACTGTCAGGACCTCGCGTCCCGGAGCAGCTCCCGCGGTGGGTGTCCAGAGGAGTCCTCACGTGGGAACCGTGCTGCCTCATCCCTCGGGCAGGGGATGCTTTGCCAAGCCCTGGGCTGCCGCTTGAATCCCTGCCCTGGACCTTTGCTTCTAGTGGGACTCCTGCCATGTGCTCTGCCCTCCAACTTGGACTTCCAGGGATGGCTTGTTAAGAGTCTGGTGTGGGGCCAAGTGTTACCTGCGAGGTCAATGGCACCAAGCCAGGACAGGGCACTGGTGGACATGGAGGATTCTGCTGGCTCCTGCTCCCACCCTGGGAGAGAAAGGAGCTGCCCCAGGGCCTGGGCTGGCAAGACGGAAGATGGCTGTTTAGATGCCTATAGAAAGGGGCTCTTTGGGAAGAAAGCCGGTTCCTCTGCCCGTGTTTCAGGTGCTGCTCCTACACAGTAAATTCTTTGCTGCTAATAATTGCTGAGGCCTGTCTGTAGGGGAGGCTGCTGGCAGCGCTCAGCAGTTCATCTCTGGGGGCACAGTTGAGTGACTGCCCTTCCATCTGCAGCAATCTTGGCGGCAACGCCATCAACGAGGTAGCCCTGGACTTCTGGCGAGCCGGCCGGGCGCGGGAGGAGATCTCCATGGAGTTCCTGGAGCAGCAGCTGCGGCTGGAGCTGCAGGAGCCTGCAGGTAAGGGCTGGGCTCGCTTGCGGGATGCTGCGGGCGGGCTGCCCGCAAACCTGCCCCTCTGCGCCAGCTCGGGGCCTCGCTTACGTGGGACCACGCGCCACAGCAGCGCGGCACGCGGGGAGGGAGCTCTGACTCCTCCTTGCCCCTTTGGCCCCGAAAAGGGCCGGGTGGCGAGAGGCAGCTTTACACCGCGGGGAAGTGTCAAGGCTTCTCTGGGGATTCAGGCTCCTCTTGGCCTGAGGTGGGCAAGCCGTGGGCATGTTCTGTGTTCAGACCGAGCGCCGGCCAGCTCTTTACAAGTGGGAGGGTGTGTCTCCCACCACATTTGGCTGGATGAGCCAAGACAGCCCCCTCAAAGACAAGCCTCGCCTCGCAGAGGGATGCCAGCTCTCAGATGAAGCTTCTGAAGTTTGTTTTCTCTTGCTTTTTGGTACAGAGAATTACGCCCGCAGCCACCTCCTCGAAGAGAACCTCATTGATTTCTTTGTGCCGTTCCTGCCCCTGGAGTACCACCACGTGAAGCTCTGCGCACGGGATGCTTTCCTGGCCCGCGGGCTTCCGTACACCGAGGCAGCCCTCGACGAGGTGGCCAGGATGATGGTGTTTGTCCCCAAAGAGGAGAAGCTTTTCTCTGCACAGGGCTGTAAATCTGTCTCCCAGCGCATCAATTACCTCCTTCCTTGAACACCAGGTGGGACTACACTGGGTGGTGAAGGTGGTTCCGCACACTAGGAGCTGCTCTCCTTGCACAGGGTCAGGCAAGCAGGTTACCCAGCCACGAACTTGCACAGGGACAGAGACTTAACCCCTTGTTACTCCAAGGGCTGTTTGCAGGGAAGGAGGCGCACCCTGCCCAGCCGGACTCCTGGGACACGGGGACAGCCTGCGCTTGAAGTCTGTCTGGTGGTTTTTAAGTCCTTTCTTTTAGCAGGCTGTAGCCTCAAGTAGCGATTTGGTTGTGCTTGACAGGTGCTTTGTTTGACGTGAGCAGGGATGTCCGAGTCCTTGGTTTGTTAGCATGCACGGAGGGCTTGGACAGACTGGTCCTGGTGAGACTGTCCAGCAGAAGCCACGTCCTCGTCCCCATGCCGTTTTCTTCGTCACTTTACAAGCTCTCAAACTGCCCAGAACTGTTTAGCTGGAGTTGAGGGGTTTCTCTGTTGCTCCCCTGCACTCAGAAGGCGTCTGCTGCGCAGGGACACGCGTGCCGGGGTCGCAGTTTGTGCAGGGAGGCCCTTGCGCAGAGAAAATGACTGAATAATCTCCTCTGGAGATGTCGAATCCATAGCCTCTCGCTTTGGAGCGTCCCTCTCTCGTCGGAGTCTTTCGTTGTAAGGAAGCAGCTGCGGGGATGGGGTGAACTTGCGCCGAAATTCTTTTTCTAACCAGTTTGGTGAAGAGCTTGTTTGCTTCATTGCAAAATGAAGAAAAAGGGGAGGCTAATTCCCCCTTTCAGGGGCAAAGGGCAGCTGAGGAAGGTGGTGGCTGAAGGAACAGGCTGCAGCTGAATTCAGGTTTTCGGGGATGCACTAAGCTTGGGGTGGTTTTTTTTTGTTTCCCCCCCGCCCACCCCCGTCTGTTGCGTGCCGTGTTTTTTTGGCTGGTATCAGCATTACTACACTACGGGGCTGTTTGCTGTCTGGGTACTTGCCAGGTGATAAGTATGTTACAGCAGGACCAAAAAATTTCAACAGCGTTACGGGAATCGCTTTGTGACCTCTAGGTCAAAACTCCCTTCCAACACTGCTGGGCCGGGGCGATGGGGTGACCCAGCACATGCCAAGGACGGGGCTGAGCTCCCTGGACCCCCCGTGTGCGGACGGACCTTTGATCTATTTTAAGCTTTGAACCTCTCTGCGGTGCCAGCGATGAGCAGCGCAACCTCTGGGAAAAGATTGACCAGAGATGCTTACTACTCCTGCAGACTCCGAGCTTGCGTTTCCCTGCCCGGGCACGCCGACTCCGTTATCCAACAAGGCTCCGCAGTCCGGGGCAGGAAGATGAGGCAGCTGCTTTCTTGCTGCTCAGCTGACGCAAAGTTAAACTTACCTGTTGTCTCTAGACTGGACCGTAGGGCCTGTGCCAGCGTGTGCCGTCACCCGGCATTGCTCAGGTTTGGTTTGTGGATAATCTCTTAATCGCAAGCGTCAAACCTAAAGCTTCAGCCCAGGAAAGAGCAGGGGGAGACCTGCCCCGGGAGTCAGCTGGGGAAGGGCGGGTGCGAGCCCCACAGGAGGACGCAACTCGGCTGGGGTTCTATAATCTGGGCAGAAAGTTGTTGCGTAGCTGAAGGTTAGTTGCCTAAAAGGTTGTGTAAGCCAGGATAATGGTGGTTTGGGGGTGGTTTTGGTTGCTCGGTTGGGGTTTTCAAAATGAGGAAGAATCTCGGCTGTCCAGGTTAAACCGATGCTGCTTGGGGTGGACGGGAGTTTCACCAGTGCGGGGCTGGTGCCGTTACCGATGAGGGCAACGTCAAACTGGTGGTGGAAGACCTGTGCTCTGCCAGGTCGCGCTCGTGTACGTTTGAGAATTAAGTGTTTGCTTATGCAACCCCAACAGCAAGAACCAGCTTCCCCTGACCGCTCCACAGCAATGTCAAGTTTGATTTTTAAGGGCAAAAATAATGGTTTTCTTTGCAATCTGGCAGAATTAAATTAATTTTCTTATTTAACAGGTTTATAATCATCTTGCCTTTTCCACCCAAATAACAAACTTAAGGTTAGTACTGAGCAGCTTCAAATATTCCTTAAGGGAAAAAAAAAAAGCAGCATACACTCAAGTGGTTTTTTGCCAATAAAATATTGCAACCTTTATTTAAAACAAAATGCAAATTGGCAAAACTTTGTGGAACGACAGGCAAAGAGGCCCTTCAAAAGGCCTTATTTACATCAAGTTTAACACTGTTCGCAGTTCACAGTCAGACGATAGTGAGAGAATTAAATTAGAAAAACAACCAAAATATATTACAATAACAATTAAAAACAAAAACAGTTGACAACACTGGTAGAGTGATTGGTGATTAATGTGTTTCATTTTAATCCGTTCCTGCCCTCAATGAGTTCACCGCTGATACAAACGGCGCGCCGAGCCGACCGGGGTTACCTCCCGCGCGCAACGGACACATTTGGAAGAACGACCTCCTTTGGTACAGACATTTCTTATCGCGTAGGTATTATAAGTCGGGCGCCCCACAACCTCTCACCGCCTACCCCCGGGAACAGGCGGAAGGCTTTGTTCTACGCTACAGGCAACCGGAGCGTGACCCCAGCGCCCACCCGTGCTAGATGGTGCCGCGTGCCGGAGGGGAGGTTGCCGAGCACGCTGTAGTTGCTACCCTTCGGTTTTCCTGCCAGCTACTGATCAGCAGCAGGGCTGGGCCGGGTGTTTTAACAGAGAAGACAGCAGCCTGTTGCATTTGCAAAAACAGATCTTCTGGGCTCATCAGCGCCCGTCACAGCTGCTGCTGCGCTCCTGCCCTGCAAGCACAATGCGGAGCGCCTCCGCGGCTGGGGAAGCCGGCCTTAGCTAAGCGGGACAGGCAGCACCGTCTGGATTTCTTTATGACTGCAGCGCGCGACCCGTCCTACCTGCTCGCACACCCGCTGCCTTTTGGGGACGGGCTGCTCTGTTAACACAGCAGGTTTGGTGCCGCTGTTATTGCCCCGCGCTGCGGGGCTGAGTTCCGCTGCCCGCAGAGGGAGAG
The DNA here is from genome assembly GCA_013400875.1 of Anhinga rufa. Classification (NCBI taxonomy): domain Eukaryota; kingdom Metazoa; phylum Chordata; class Aves; order Suliformes; family Anhingidae; genus Anhinga; species Anhinga rufa. The sequence goes on from VZTV01055191.1 coordinate 21,259, forward strand.
CGGTGTGCCGTGAAACTCTTGCGTAAGCGCACCTGAGGTGGTGTCAACACGCGCGTGCGTGTGTCTCGCTGACACAAGGCCGGTGGTGCTCGGGAGAGGCCTCCTCTGCGAGGAGGACGGGGACAGAGAGCCCCCCCTTCCCCACTGTGTTCTGCATCAGCAACGCTGCTCCATTCGATTCCGCTTTCCCAGCAGCTAAATTGGATGCAGTCCCAAGAGCCAGACTCTTAATTCAGCTTCACCCCTGTCCGCACTAATGAAAAAATATGATTAAATCGAAGTGCTGCCAGCCAGACAGCTGAGTGCACCAGTTCTGGGGTTAAAAAGGGTGTACAGTGCAGGAAGAAAACAGAATTGCACCTGTGAGTCAGCTAATTCCCCACAGTAGCTAGGAAGAGAAAGTGCCCCACGTCAACTCACTCATGTGAGCGCATGCTTTGTGCTTGGCACTACCAGGCCCTACGTGGCGCCGTTCCCTGTTGCAAAGACCACTTCAAATTCTAGCCCATACTAGTGCAAGTGAGAGAGCCCGGCTGCAATTGCATCCTCACCCCCCAAGGCCTTCTGACAGCGTTGAGGAAAGGAAACGCAACAGGAGTTTATGCCTCGTCCCTGCCCTGAACAGTGGAGCGAGAGGCACCTTTCAAATAATGGGGCTTCACCATCCGTACGTTACTTCGAACACACTGTGCNAAGAGGCACCTTTCACTGGGACAAATAATGGGGCTTCACCATCCTTACGTTACTTCGAACACACTGTG
>VZTV01055194.1:0-25989 GCA_013400875.1 Anhinga rufa
TGTGGCTTCAGTGAAATAAACCAACCCTGGAAGAGTGTGTTTCCCTCTACCTACCACTGGAACTCAAGTAGTCTTCACCAACGCATGATGTGTTGGAGATCTAGGCTGTCATATTACTTCATGCCTTTTGTTTTCAGGAAATGTGACTGTTGTATAACGTTGATCTACACTATACATTCATTGTTCAGATTTAATAATTTGAAATCACAGTCCAGGCAGACACTGTTCTTTGTCAATGCCAAATTTTGTAGAGGTCTGTTAGGGGAGTCCAGGCAGTCAGGATATCCTTAAACGAAGGATCCATCTTCCCTTTGATCTTGAGTGATACTTTCTTCTCATGCTTAGATTCAGGTCAGGCCTCACATGTGCTAATAACTGTAAGTGTATTTTCATTTTTTTAATCTTCGGTGGTCAACAGAATCGGTCTTTCCCTCACAAATCTATCCATATCACCTCCTTATTTTTCTGGCTTCTATCAGAATGAGGAGTAGTCAGTAAATTTTCTCTTGTACCTTGAATTCCTGAAACCCCATCGAGTCTTGTGATCAGCAAGCTTCTTTTCCTAAGCATAGACCTCTCTCTTCCTTGCCTTAGACTCTTCATCTAATTTCTACCTGTAGCCTTGATGAAAATTGAAGAGATCCATTTATGCATTAGAAATATATTTAATAACTCAAAAGAACAAGTCTCTTAGTCAGGACCTAGATATGACTGGTGTGGTGTGAATGCTTGGTGCATTTCAGCAGTGAGGCGTACGTTAGATGTTCTGTAATTATAAATTGGGTCTGTTATGCAAAAAAGATCTAAAGCAAATTGCTTTCACCATCCAGAGTTTTCAGTGGTGGCTAAACAACGAATACCCTGCAGCATGCCTGGATTGGTGTTTCTATATTTGAATGCAGGAATTTAAAAAGCAGTCGTTAAATCTGTGTTCTACAGTTAAGCTTTGTGATACCTGTAACTTTTCACCTAATTACATACCTGTACTCACTAACCATTTACCGCGTTGCTTGAATCCATAATGTTCCTCTGCAATACTAAATTCATTGGTAGCCTGTTTAATTAATTGATGTCTCACTCCAACCTAATTTGGTTTTGAAAACCTCCTTGCTACTTCTGCTAAGAATCTTCAACTATGCAATTAGCTGTAATAACCAGGTAGACATTCCCTATCTGAATGAATGCCTAGCCTTTATCCCAGAGTAGAAGGTGGCACCTGACACTTGGGCACAGCCTAGTTAGCAAGTAGTCAACCACTAAAACCTTTGAGTTTTGTCATATCTTTAACGCCTCCAAGTTCAGCTGGCACAGCAGAAGCAGGGTCACTTGGCATTTGATCATCCATCTCCACCTATGTTGGCATATGCTTATTATATACTAGCAGTATTCAGATCTCACGTGAGGACTGCTTCAACACCTTGCAAGTCACTGTGAGTCTCTCCTTTGACTGTATACAAGACTGACATCCTCATCTGCTGTAGGTCAGAATTGCCCTTGCTGAACACAGTACAAATATAACATTTGTGTATTATTATTAATTAAGATACTGCTTTATTTTGTGATAAGAAAGGGTTTTTTTCAGTCGTAAGACGCCTTCAGTCTTTGAAATGTCAGAATGAAAGGGAGCTATTACTGGGTGACTGGTGGTTTAGGTAGAAACTTTTCTTTCCTCTTACTGTATTCCCAAATGTTTGTAATTCATTAAAAAATTACATTAAAGTTCCGTATTCAAGAAACATCCTGTTTTCAAATACATCTTTAGCAGTTACAAGGTCACTGGATTATTTTTACTTGGCTGCTAATGTTAGTGAATTTGCCCAAAGCTGACCGGTCAATGAAATAAAACAATGTATGGAAAGAGAAGGAAAGTAAGAATGCATTCTTGTTTTTAATCTTCCTGTTCTTTTTCTTAAAGTATGTTTAGATCAGACCATGTGATATGAGAAATCTAGTCTTGCTTAAATTTTTATGCAAAGTTGTCACTTATCCTATGAAAGAGTATGGGTTAAAAAAAGGGACATGAAAATTGTTTTTCTGTGAAAAGTCCATTAGTGTTTAATTTAAAAACAAATTTCCAGAATCTACCTGGAAGTTGTTGAATTAATGGAAATAACTACCTACATTGCAGATATCTCGAAGGCCTTAATTTTAACAGAAATTGGTCCAAAACGTGACCCCGCAACTTTGAAATTGTTCCTTGGTAACATTGAGAGATTGCTCAAGGCCCAAGCACACGGGTAAGATATTTTACAATATATGTCTCACATTTGTGATCAAAAGTCATTTAAAAAAAAAAACAAACAAACAAACACCCAAAAACCAAAGAAGTACGTTGCATGTTTTGCAATCTCGACACATAGGTTGAAATCAAAGGCATTTTCTGCTTTACGTTACTCTGTCCCCTTCTTGCGGGCTTTAGGATCCGTGTCATTGGGAGCTCGACCCTGGCTCTGTGCCATTTGGCATCTGGCGCTGCAGATGCCTATTACCAGTTTGGGTTACACTGCTGGGACTTGGCAGCGGCGACTGTCATTATTAGAGAGGCAGGTGGCACTGTGATAGACACGTCAGGTGAGTAAAATATCCTTGTTTTCATTGACTTTTGGGGGCCTGAATGCCTATTTTGGGGAAAGTTGTGTTACCTTAGTACAGTCCTCCTGTGGCCCTATCTCATTTCTAGCACTATTCTGTAGAAACATCTGTACTCTCCACTAGACTCTGGCTGGTTATTCATAACACACTGATGTAATTTCAGCCTGGGGTTTCGTCACATCAAAGGTCTTCTGAGTCAAACTGTATTTCCATTACTTCAAGGAACTCCTTTAAAGCATCAGGTTTACAGTAAATAACTAGCCCAGGAGATTGGTAGATACGCTGAGACTCCAAACAGATTTTGGTAGAGACAGCCTCCCAAGAAAGGAGGTCTCTCAGGGACATGTGTGGACCTATATGACTAGGAACTACTCAGAGAGAGTAAAGGACAGCACACTCCCTGGATTATTATTTTATCCATTTAGATGGTACACATCTCAGAGTGATGGTTTACTGGTGACCAATCTGTGGATACTGTGGAAAGATATGGTGGATTGAGAAGAATGGTATGGTGATTGAACTAATTTCTGTTCTGTCCCTTCCAGTTGCTAAAAGAAGGGAATATTGCAGTTATTGCTGGCTACTGAACAAATCTAGACATTTGCTGCTTCTGTTGCATACTTTGGCACTGTGTCTAGAATTTTCTGAAATCATTTTTTGCCCAAGATTTCCAGATACGAGTTCTGAATCATGTTGTCCTTCCCACCCCAAAAGGAGCTACACATGAAGTTGTTTCAGTGTTTCTGAACCTATCTAATTGCAGCATGGTTTATATTTAAGAATACATTGCTTTTTTACATCACCTAAGACACTTCTCATTAATCCTCTTGTCCTCAGGGGGACCTCTGGATCTTATGTCCTGTCGAGTGATTGCTGCGGGCACCAGAGAAATGGCTATGTTCATAGCTCAGGAAATACAAACTATTCACTACAGACGGGATGATGAAAATTAAATACTTATAATATGGAGTCCGCCCTCCTGAACTATGTAACATTTGCAAGTTACGTAGTAACTTAAAGGGTATGTGATTTCGGCAGGATGCTTTCTGTGGAGATTTTCTGTGTCAAATATTTTTTATAAATTTATTACAATGTCAGAAGGCATAGGGAGATTTTTAAACTTCTTAGAATCATGTTTCCTTTTTAATATGTATCTCTTTCAGCAGTATCTTTTTATAAGATAGAATATTTTACTTGTAGTAAATTAGTCTCAAAATTAAGTTGTAATTTCATATTTGTGGGGCTGATATTTAGTCTTTTGTAACATGCAGCTAAAAATGGAACTTTATTTTTACAGATGCAGATCTCAGGTAAACGAGCTTTAGGACTGTAGTAAGGACAGTTAAGACGTGTGCCTATAATACCCATGTTCTATGATACTTAAAATGCAATAAAAATGACATTATTGTTTCCTAACTACATCATAGCTATATATCCGTATATATGTATATGTACATATATGTATGTCTGTGGGTATGTGTGTGTATATATACACCTATACATGTCTGTGCATGTATACACACACATACCTGTGTGTGTGTGTATATATATATATGGGTATCTTGGATGTTTACAGCAATTTAGAGAACACATAGAAGAAAGCTAATATTGGAAGTTATTTTCAGGTGAAGAGTATAGGTTATTTCTGTGAGTTTGGAGGGGGCTATCCAAATGGCAAACAACAGGACCGATCATGGAACATGTTTAATGATTTTACAAACTGTCCAGCTAGTTCTTGTTTCCCTTCATGCCTCTGCATGGGGATAGATCATACTGTCCTACAGGCCTCTGTAAGATAGTCAAACCTGCAAACACTTGCTACGATAGAGTAATTATACTTAAAACCAGGAATATTGAACTCCACTGAGTTATTCACAGTATTTACTATGACACGCAGTAGGAGGCTAGCACAACAGAGCACAGTGTCAAGGAGCTGTTGATTTTAGCGAAACTTTGAGCAGGACAGCAGGATTTGGCCCCTTCCAGGCAAGTTATTAAAAATAGGCACATAAGATACGCTTGCAAAAAGTTTTAAATCACATGCCCTTCTTGCACAAAGTTGTAATCGCACTTGTTGGTCAGAGAAACCTTTAAAACCAGTTACATACATTTCCTAAACACACAGTTGTTTTCTATCCTTATACCTAGCATTGTTTTTAATTCCACCACAGTGATCATTTCGATTTAGGTTATTTTTTAAATATAAGCACAGGAAAAATATAAGTGTGTCCAGAAAAGTAGTTGGGGTGAAATAACTTTTTTTTTTTCCTAAAAAAATTAATTAAAAGGTATCTCTTTGCAAGAGTGCAAATTAAATAAAGGAATGAGCCAAAAAAGTAAGTTGGTTAAAAATTTTTAACTTTCTTTATACACTGCATGTGTAGACTTTGTAAATGTGTTCAGATATCTGCTTAGAACATACAAACTAAATATTTTTTTAAAATAACCTTACATGTGTTTCTTGCAATGAAAAATGTTTTTCACTGAATATTACAGAAAAATCTGTGTGATTTCTTGATGCTTTTTTTCACAAGAAATGCAAAGTATTGACTGTGTGAAGAATGTCTGAAGCATTTAAGAACTGATGGTTCTTACCAGAAAACCAACCCTGTCTGTCACAGTGATCAATCTTTTGTCACTGCTCCCTTTTAACACCCCCCATCTCTCTGTACCCCCCTGTTAGGAAATGGAGATTGTAAGCCCTCTGGGGCAGGGACTATAGTACTTTGGCTCTGGGTTTGCACAGTGCTAATAGGATGTGATTCTGGTCCACGGCTAGGCACTGAGGTGCTATAATAATACAAATAATAAATACTAATAGGCTCACTTGTCTCTTATTCGCCCTCCCCCTGCTTTCTGAGCACAGCGGAGATCCAAGTGACAGATGCGGAGCTTGGTGGCACCGCTCTGATCCCAGGGCGCTTAGCCTTTGCAGCCGTGGGAGCAGCCGGGGCTTTACTCAGACTTCGACCGTGGCCGTAAGCCCCGTAAGGAAGCTTATGCTGGCAGGGGATCAAGTGTGGTGGAAGCTCAGCCCCACTTCATCCGCTCCCCCTCCTCACCCCGTCCCCCCACCGCATCACTCTGGGAGAGAGGCGTGTGCGAGAAGCTGCTGCATGGCTCCGGTGAGGTTTCCCAGCAGCTCAGCCTGCTCATACAAAGAAAGTCTCTGACCCAGTTAGGGCTGGTGTGTGCGCTGGCATCCCAGAGCTTGGCAAAGCAGGGAAATCTGTGCATCGACTGCAGTGGCACACACCAGCGATTTGTGAAGCTGGGAGCCAAGCATGGTGGGAAGGGAGAGGTGCAGAAACCCATTCACAAGTTCTCATTTGTGCCCAGGATACAGTTTTGGTTTTTATTTGGGCTGTAGTTCAAGTGTGTTAAACTGGCAGTGTGTGTGGGGAGCAGCAATCCTGTCTCCCCCGCCTCCTCTGCCACCCGTGTGCCAGTACAAACATTTCTGAACCTTTCCAGTGGGCCAGATGAGTGAAGTGATCTGCCTGTAAAGTACCCCAGTAAACAAAAAAGGGATTATTTTACAGACAGATCATTTTCCCCAGCCAATTCAGCCCCTGGCCACCACGAGCAGCTGACTTCAAGCACCAAAGAGGGTAGGAAGGGGGCAGGCAGGATGGCTCCATTCACAGATGGTGGGTGCCAAATTACACCAGTTCAAAGTCTTCATCAAAGTGCAGCCTTAAAACTATTTGACTACATATATTGACTGAAATAAACTGTGCCAGAGTTTGTCCTCCCTTCATTTTTTCTTGCTGGCCAGATGAAACTTTGCACAGCATGCATGTCCAGCAGCTTTCCATGTGAGTGCGAGTATTCATAACCCAGTTAGGGCAGCACGTTAGCCAGAAACTTAAATCCCCCAAAATGCTTAAACATGTGGACCCTTTTCCTTATCAGCTGTTCTAAAACACTGTGAATGTTTTCCACTGCATGCATTACAGAGTACATAAGTGCATCTGTAATTAGGCATCCAAGACGGATGAAGATTTTCTCCGTGAACACAGGCACAAAGATTCCTGTGCTCTGAAAAGCAAGTGCTTCCTCTGTAAGCAAACGGTGCTCAGCTTCCCGGAACTATCCCAGTTCATGGCTACGTCCCTCCCCGGCTCACTGGTGGAGAACGTTTTATACCTCCAGACTTGCTGGCCTGGTCTCAAGAGGTGCTTTCTGGTAGAATAGAGAGTGGAAATAGCTGTAAACTCCAGGAAAATGGTCAGTGGCTGATTCCTTTGCAGTGTGTCTTATTGAGCTTGTCAGATTTTACCAAACAAGTATCCGCATGTTTCATACGTGCTGAAGGACTGATATTTTCCCTTTGATGACACTAACTAATCTCACAGTATTAAAAAATGTGCATGTATTGGAGCACATACCTAGGGGCTTATAGGCAGTATTCTCCATATTTCATTTAGAATTTGGTTCCTGTTGGCAATAGCTTCAATTAAAGCAATAAAAACATCACTTACCACCAGCCATTCTGCTATCAGTATTAGAGCTGTGCAAGGTTGGATGTGTTCAGTGTATGCACAGGAGATGTGCAAGGGGATCTTTGAATAATGCAATAAGACTTAAACCACTACATCAAAATAACATAGACCACACCTTTTTTCCTGGTAACTTCCTACAGCTACCAAGACTGTTTAAATTCTTTTTTCCCATTATGCCAGTAGGGAAACTGTATACAAAAATGTGCTCCCTTTCAGTACTACATCGCCAAGACTGAAAATGTAGAGAAGCCAAAATTATGGTTCCTGCAGCAGTTTCCATTTTACAGTGTGTTATATTTAAGTCTTTCATAAAACATCTCCCCAGCACTAAGGAATGTGACAAATCGTTCACCAACAGCAGAAAGAGAAATTGCCATTTTCTTTTAATCCATGCACCAGACATGACAATGGCACTATAGGATACTGTGGTTTATATGCATGCTGTGTTCAAGTAACAAAAGAACTACTTTTATTCAAAAGAGGAATAACTGTTGACACTACCTCTGGATTTCTGTGGGGTTTGCTCCTGAAGTTTTAATTTTAAAATGCATTACGGTAGTGGGTTTGTACTTCTGTACTTTACAGCCTATTATATTTATACAGTGAATTTTAGAGTAAAATGGATTGGAGGTTGAAGTGTGCCCTTTCTCATCCCAGAATGGGAAGGTATGTATTTCCCAACACAGAGAAGCAGAATTCCATATCTTGGCATACTAAATGTTGCTATTTTAGTTACAAAAAAATCATGTGCTATTTCCCTTGTATACTGCTGTGAAATCCTTGCATGCAAACAATGTACCGCAGTGCAGCCTGGTAACAAGCTAGGCAGTCAGACCCACCTCATACAGATGGTATGAGGATTAATTCACATTCAGAAGGCTCTTTAATTGCAGTCACTTTTATACAATTACCGGAATCTGTTCAATCACGCTGAATACTTCAGTGCATACCCTAACATACAGCATTTATACATTCATTCTCTGCAACCTCTTATGCGCACTACCACTGCATGCTCCGTTAATACACAACCTAATACACTATGCTTTCTTCAGTTAGCTGCCAACTTTCAGTTTTACTAAAAGCTGTTAATTCTTTTAGTGAGTACTCAGGATTTTTGTAATATAGCCATTAAAACTATTGCTTCTCAGTATACTGAAACAAAGGAATTCAAAATTGAGGTCCGAGTCTTCTTGCCAGCACTTACTGGGATGAATTGGACAAATCAGTGGAATTGCACCTGTTTGCAGGAGAAAAAAAAATATCCAAAACTATGTTTCACAGGCAGAACTTTGTATCTGATGGCAAGGAGGGAAAGCTTCCTCCAGCTCAGCAATGCCTGGTTTGCAGCGTGGAACGTTAATCAGCTCCAAAAGGAGCGTTTTCCTCCTCCTGGGAGGAAACCCTAACAGTTACAGTCAAAACCACTGCTAATAGATATGTGCCAATATTATTTGAAAAAAACACTATTCATATAGAATCATAGAATCATTAAGGTTGGAAAATACCTCTAGGATCACCAAGTCCAACCGTCAGCCCAACACCCCCAGGCCTCCTAAACCATGCCCTGAAGTGCCACGTCTACACGTCTTTTGAACACCTCCAGGGCTGGTGACTCCACCACCTCTCTGGGCAGCCTGTTCCAGTGTCTGACCACTCTTTCAGTAAAGAATTTTTTCCTGATATCCAATCTAAACCTCCCCTGATGCAGCTTGAGGCCATTTCCTCTTGTCCTATCACTGGTTACTTGGGAGCAGAGACCAACACCCACCTCGCTGCAACCCCCTTTCAGGTAGTTGTAGAGAGCGATAAGGTCTCCCCTCAGCCTCCTCTTCTCCAGACTAAGAAACCCCAGTTCCCTCAGCCTCTCCTCATAAGACTTGTTCTCCAGACCTTTCACCAGCTTTGTTGCCCTTCTCTGGACATGCAGACACTTCCATGCAGTCTTATTTTTCAGTATTAATTGAATGGTGGAACAATAATATTTATATATATATATATATAACAGATGAAAATTGAGACCAGAATAGGTTTTTTATTTACAAATCACTTGTGCAAAGGCTCACAAAAATTATCTTAACATTTTTGGGTGTTTATCTCTAGCCACCTGTCACACAAATTCAAAGTATTAATCAGTGGAAAGAAAAACATTTATTCAGACATGTTTGCTAAGGTAAAAAGGCTCGCAGACACATTCTTCACACAGAAGATTATCTTAGGTGTTAAAGAGGTCAGTAGGGAAGGGATAAACGTTCCACGTTAAGCTGGAAACCTCTTTAAGTGTGAAAGGTCTGTGTCTTTTAACAGTGTGTTTCTTTTAGCCATAAATATGCAATGGTGGTGTTTGAATTTAAGGCTATTTGAGAAAGCAGAACTATATATGAAAGTGCACTGTTGCTGTATCGGTGACGCAGCAGTCCTGCAAAACACTATGACATTAATGGTCACTTAGAAGATCGTGAACTGGATATATTCATGGTGGAAATACTGGTTTATTCTGCTTTGAAATTAATTCAAGCATTATTAGCCAGGCTGTCAGACAACAAGGAAGTAAAACTGGAATTCCATCACTTTTGTTTGCCCATTGCAATAAGTGACACATTGTTCTCCTGAGAAACGCAACTACTCTGTCTTGCCAAGCGTTGTTTAATGTTGGTCTTGTTGAGCAGTACCACCAGATGATGCCGGTGAGCCCATCTTAAGAAAACGGGGGCAAAGCCTCTACTGGCACAAGGGGACACAACTTCGGTGGTGTGGTGAAGTTCAGGGCACAGTGTGACTATTACTGTAACTCAGCAAAACTATCAATTGCCTTTGCACTGAATAACAGCTAACAGTCTTCTGCGATACAAATACTTACATCCATCAGGTGACACGTAGTCAGGATTTTTGGAGACACTGGGTGATTCTAAAGTATTCTTTCAGGTGCCCAGCGTGCCTCAGGGTCACGCTTAACATTTCAGACAACAAATATTCTAATGTTTCTTTCACTTTAAAATATAGTCATTATTATACATACATGTAGAAACTTAGAAATTTAATGCTGGTTCTCTCCTGCCTTGCTCCTGGTATAATCATTTACTATTTGTGAAAGGGATGAGACATGCTACATTAATAGAATATTAGTATTTGGCATTAACTTTTCAAATGTAGAAATAAATATGCAATGTACAAGGGCTCACCAGTTTTAACACTGCATTTCCAAAGTTCCGGAGAAAATCACTTATATTTTACTGGAGATTTTTTCTGATGCACTGTATCATGTATTCATCTAGACATAAAACAGCAGTGGGAAGAGGAATTAGTCTTACAGATGTAACCTGACTTCCAAAGAGATTAAGGCCAGTTATTTACACCAGCATATCCCCCACTGATTTGATAGTCTGTAGTAAATCTGAACCTAAGTGTACATCTGGGAACAAACTACAAGACAGGAAAGTCATTATAATTATAATTCATATAGACCTTCTAATAATTCATATAGACTTCTCTTATCCATATTTTTTTCTAATTATTATACTGGAAGCTAAGAATAATTACCTTTAGATCTTTTATAAAGTCAAGGCATAGATGGATTATATATCTGATAACCTACTTTGGGTCAAGAAACCAAAGATCTCACTAATTCCTCATGTAAGCATGTGCAGTTTCAGTGAATGTTCTCCACCCACTGGTGTCAGTTGAATTTAAGCTTATCTCCATCATACAGAGATTTCATCATGAAAATATATTTTTAAAATGCAGAAACATCCGTGCTGGATTCTTATGTTTCTCTTTTGCAATGTTATTCTTTGTCCTTCGGAAACTAGCATTGGTTTTGTACTGTGCCATATACAAGTGTAGTTTTAGTTTCTCATTATATTGTAATGAATGCTAGAAAACAATGATCACGGAAATCAATCGACCAGTGCGCAAATTAGAAAAACACTCAGATATGGTGAAGTTGTCATTTTTAGGTACAAATATATATTATCAATATAATAATAACAACAACAACACCAACACAGAAAGTCACATTGTACACACCTCTCAGTTTAAGCTAGTTCTGTGAGCGCATGAGCTTTGATCAAACTATTTCTGTTCTCAGTTCTCCAATTCCTGGAGACCAAAAAGTAGTAAATCCACTCAGGAGGCAGTATAGTCAATTCACACGCAAAAAGGATGCTCAGATTAAATAAATACAAAGTGACTCATAGTAGCCATAGAAGAGTAGAATTTTGTTAAAACCTGTAAATTCTGTATAGGTCCTTTCTTCTCCCCACTGACAAGCACAAACCCCAGATTTTCATCATTGTTATGGCTGCTTTGAGTTCCACTTCCCATTTATTCCTCCTGCAAATTAGACAGTTTATCCTAATAGCCAGCCTCACAAATTCACTGTCAGAGCCCTTAGTGCATTCACCTACCCCAGAAGTTTAGTTGGCCACGTTCAAGGCAAGCTGATAAGATCTGTTTTGAAGAAAGACCTGGAAAAAGCATCAGTGAGGCTTCTTCCCATGGGACCTGCTTTAAAGCTGAAGCACCCCCTCTTGAACGGGACACATACAAGTCCATGGGACCTGATAGGGTGCACCTACAAGTGCAGTGGGAACTAACCGATGTTGCAATGCCACTTTTGATTGTCTTTGAAATGTTGTGGTGATCTGGGGAGGTTCCTGAGCATTGGAAGAAGGCAAATGCCACTCATCATCAGTACCTATAAATATCTGAAGGGTGGGTGTCAAGAGGATGGGACTGGACTCTTCTCAGTGGTGCCCGATGACAGGACAAGGGGCAACGGGCACAAGCTGGAACACAGGAAGTTCCACTGAAATATGAGGGAAAACTTCTTTCCTGTGAGGGTGCCAGAGCAGTGGCACAGGCTGCCCAGAGAGGCTGTGGAGTCTCCTTCCCTGGAGACATTCAAACCCCGCCTGGACGCAGTCCTGTGCCCCCTGCTCTAGGTGTGCCTGCTCACGCAGGGGGGTTGGACATGATGATTTCTCGAGGTCCCTTCCAACCCCTACCGTTCTGTGATTCTGTGAAAGACAAGCCAGTCAGCCTCATGTCAATCCTTGGGAAGGTGATGGAGCAAATAATCCTGGAAACCGTTTCAAAACACATTAAGGACGAGAAGGTAACTGGGAATAGTGAGCATGGATTTATGAAAGGGAAATCATGCTTAACTGACCTGATAGCCTCCTATGGTGTGATGACTGGCTCGGTGGATGAGGCGGGAACAGCTGATGTTTATCTTGACTTCAGTTAGGCTTTCAGCACAGTCTCCTGTAACATTCTTACAGACAAACTGATAAGGTACAGGCTAGATAAGTGGATAATGAAGCGGGTTGGAAATTGGCTGAACAGCTGGGCCCAGAGGGTTGTGACTAGTGGCAGAAAGTCCAGCAGAAAGCAGTCACTAGTGGAGTACCCCAGGGGTTGATACTAGGTCCAATACTGCTTAACTTCTTTATTAATGACCTAGATGATGAGACAGAGTGCACCCTCAGCAAGTTTGCAGATGATACAAAACTGGGAGGAGTGGTTGATATGCCAGATAGCTGTCCTGCCATTCAGAGGGACCTCAACAGCCTGGAGAAATGGACAGACAGGAAGTTTATTAAGTTCAATGAAGGGAAATTCTAGGTCCTACATCTGGGGAGGAACAGCCCCATGCACCAGTACTATACACTCCAGGAGCTGACTGAATGGAAAGCAGCTTTGCAAAAAAGACCCGGGGGTCTTGGTGAATAACAAGTTGACCATGAGCCTGCAACGTGTCCTTTTTGCAAAGAAGCCTTACGGTGTCCTGGGCTGCACTGGGAGGAGTGCTGCCAGCAGGCTGAAGGAGGTGATCCTTCCCCCCTGCTCAGCCCTGGTGAGGCCACATCTGGAGTGCCGGGTCCAGTTCTGGGCCCCCAGTACAAGGGAGAGAGATAGGCATATTGGAGCAAGTCCAGCAAAGGGCCGCTAAGATGATTAAGGGCTTGGAGCATCTGACATAGAAGAAGAGGCTAAGAGAGCTGGGATTGTTTAGCCTTGAGCAGAGAAGGCTTGGAAGGATCTCATCAAATTATATAAATACCTGGTGGTAGGGAGTAAAGAAGATGGAGTCAGACTCTTAACAGTGTCCAGCGACAGAACAAGAGGAAATGGGCACAAATTGAACTATAAGAATTTTGTTTAAACATAAGAAAGAGTTTGTTTGCTTCTTATTTGAAGGGTGACTGAGCCCTGGCACAGGCTGCCCTGAGAAGCTACGGAGCCTTCATCCTTGGAGATATTCAAAACCCCACTGGACACAGCCCTGAGCAACCTGCTGAAGTTGATTCTGCTTTGAGCAGGCGGGTTGGCCTGGGCAATCCCCAGAGGTGCCTTCCAACCTCAGCAATTTTGCAATTCTGCAATTCCTCCTCAGTAGCTGTTACAGGACACTTTGACAAGATCTTTTACAGGACGCAAAGGAAAAAGAAAATAAGCACCATCAGCATACAGATGTTAGCAGTAAACAACTGTACCCTGGGATGCCTGGAGATCTAAACTGATCTTCATTGTTTTAAAGCTTAAAAAGAGGAAACTGAACAACATGTGCTAGGCAGCACCAGTCTGTAACTCAAAGACTGGAAAACCCCTCTTTGCAATGCAGTGTGACAGTAATGTGATGAGCAGTAGCTCTCTGCCATTGCAAGGCTGTATTGAAAAGCAAGGTACACAGGGAACCTCAAGAATCTGATTTACTTCTTTACTCCCTTAAAGTCTTGCTTTAGGTTAACCTTGGGTAAACCAATACCTTGAGTGAAGTAGAATACTAAAAATAAAGAAAAATCCCCCTCTGTCCCCAAATAAACTGAAAATAAAGCTCTAATTACATGATTCACTGTCAAGCAGAATGTCGCAGAACAGGATTGGTATGACTAGAAAATATGTCAGAACTAAATTTCAGAAAAGGACATAATTTCTTTCTGAATCTCATTAAAAAGATCAAAACATCTTCATCATAAGTGCTGTAAGTACATTTAATTCAATCTATATGCTGAACTATGGAAATGGCCAGGAATATTTAGCTGTGGCTAACATATTGTTCCTTTTTTGCCCCCTTCTTAAACACTGTACTCTCTCCACAGCCCAGTCATCCAGCATAAGCCAGTTTTCTCTCTCAAAACCTAACTCAAATTTGCTATTGCTATTCTCCTGTGTTCATAAAGGCTCTTAAATATACATTTGCACAGGATCGTCTCACCTGCCTACAAAAGATAACTGCTTCCCACGATTAAAATAAGAAGATAACTGAAATACTGGGAAAGCACATTCCTCTCATTTATCCAGTATGTGTTATATTGTTTATCTAATTAAATTGTAATTTCCTTTGGACAAGACACGTGCAGCACAGCACGCAAATTCAGTTTCCAAAGAAAGACTGAAAAATGCCAAACAGAAACAGCAGTCACATGCACAGCTCAGGTACAGGGGATCCCTAGGCTGACCTTAATCTTCGATAGCTGTAAAACTTCCTGGGCTAGATCATGAACATTGTTTTGATAGCTACACAAACAACTTCAAACAAGCCTATATTGTTATATATTCATGAAGCCATTGCTGCAGCTGGATTAGCTTCAGACTCTGTCTGCCACTGAGCAACCCTCAGCCGGATACTATGAAGCACTGAGGAGCCAATACTACTCCCACTGAAAGAAACTGAAAAATTCCCATTTACTGCAGTAAGATAAATAAGATCCTAAGTTTCAGTCCTTCCACTACCACTGTTGCCACTCAGTGACATCATACCTCAAAAATGTCCTTTATATAAGTAGTAGGGATTTTTAAAAGAAAATAAAAAAACAAACCCTCAAACAGAAATAAAATGCTTGATGCATTACCTTAAAACCTGGTTGCATATCTAGCAGAGCTGACACGTCTACTCTCAGAATGACTAGATGTTTCCTCTAGCAGCATAACGTCAGCATTGCCACGGTTCCCTTGAAACAAGAGATTTTCATTTACTTATCTTTCCTCTGAAAAGTATCTTTCCTACTGACAAATCATAGGCCTTTATTATCATCCTGTTGGCTTAAAAAAATAAAATAGATTGATTGAAACAGTTCCAGTTCTGCACATACATCAAGATCAGAGCTCGCTCTTAACGCAGAGCCATCTGCTGACAGCCATGTATATTCATTTTAAATCCTTAAAATCAGAACTGGTTGGTGTTCATATCACATGTTGATAATTCAAAAATAATGGATGGAAAATACGTAAGTCAATTTTAACCAACAGAAACCTTTTACTCCTACCCACGTTGAATTTGGACTGCTGTCTCTGTTTCCTGGAAAACAACAGTTTTTGGAAATTTTTTTCTGGCTCTTTATCTGTATCAAAGGGCTTTGAGGGAGAGAATTTAAAAAGCAGATCATTAAAAGCAAACATAACTATGCAGCAACCCTGTGGAATCTTTAAACATTTGTAAATCCACGTAGATACTGCACACGATATTTTAGAGGGATGCCTTTCGGCAGTTACCAACACTTCTGGGTTTTCATTTCAGAGGTGGGCAGATTTCCACTCACCCTGATTCTGTTCGATAGTGATATGAGCTGCCAGAGCCAGCGGGCACACAGCGCGGTGCAGCACAGCATACCTCTGACCACTGTCCAGATCAAGGCCTGATGGAGCCACTGGCTCTGAAAGACACATTCAGTTTGGAAGTTTTAAGCTGGCCTGTTTTCAGACCGATTATTCAGCCTGCTCTGCCTCATGCACCTGGGGACATTTCAGGTGCCATCTCCTGTGCACGCCTGAGGGGCTATGACAAAACACCTGCAATCCATCCCTTTGTAAAGCAAACAGCCAGTGCATGTGCTGGTGTATTAGGCGGCAAGTGCCTAAGGCCATGCATAAGCAGGATATTTTCTGCAAATCCTGACGACTGAGTTTGTTTATTTCTGCTTAGAATTGTATGAAGAAATGAGGGGGGTGGATACATGAGACCCTTAGGTATCTGTTTATTTCCTTCTCAAGGTTGTACAGAAGCAGCATAACAAAATCTGATGCAGTTATTGATCTAGCAACATTTAGATCCCTTTCTGTTCTTGCTGTCCTGAAATGCCTCCGGTGTGACTAGCAGACGGCTGCTGCCTGGGGTTGCACCTGGTTCTCTTGCCATCCTGCACCACCTTGCAGCTCAGGGCTTGCGGAGCGGTAACTTGCCCTAACTTGAGCCCTGCCCACACACAAATCCGCCTTTCCTAGAGGCTAACTCAGCAGTCCCGGCTTGCCAATAGAGGGCAGTCCTACACTGGGATGGGTTTCCGTGCCCATGCACTCAGACCCACGCGTGCCTGGGCTGCCTGCCGGGTGCACAGTGGCCACGCCGGAGTTCCCCCACCCGGCCCAGTCAGCCGGCCGGGGCAAGCGACAGCCGCGCTCTGCACCTCTGGCGTTGCCCATGAGCTGCAATACAGGAGCACAAGAGCAGCTCTTTAAAACCTCGCCCCATGGCTCTCCTTGAAGCTCTGTGAGAGGAATTAATTTCTGTGCATGCTTCTCTTTGCTTAATGCTTGCATAGCCTCTGTCGAGCAACACACAGGTACTGCATACTTAATGCTTCTGTGCTGTTAAGGGTATGTGTGTTAGGAGGGGAAGACTAAATACACAATCTAAGACAGAAAGGATTCATTCTAAGGGATCACACACCAGAGGGACGGGATGTCATCCAAGGAGACCTAGACAAGCTGGAGAGGTGGGCCTGTGAGAACCTCATGAGGTTCAACAAGGCCAAGTGCAAGGTCCTGCACCTGGGTCAGGACAACCCCCAGTATCAATACAGGCTGGGGGATGAAGGGATTGAGAGCAGCCCTGCAGAGAAGGACTTGGGGGTACTGGTGAGCAAAAAGCTGGACATGAGCCAACAATGTGCGCTCACAGCCCAGAAAGCCAACCATATCCTGGGCTGCATCAAAAGCAGCGCGGCCAGCAGGGCGAGGGAGGTGATTCTGCCCCTCTACTCTGCTCTGGTGAGACCCCACCTGGAGTGCTGCGTCCTGCTCTGGAGCCCCCAACACAGAAAGGACATGGACCTGTTGGAGTAGTTCCAGAGAAGGGCCACAAAGATGATCAGGGGGCTGGAGCACCTCTCCTATGAAGACAAGCTGAGAGAGTTGGGGTTGTTCAGCCTGGAGAAGAGAAAGCTGCGGGGAGACCTTATTGCGGCCTTCCAGTACTTAAAGGGGGACTATAGGAAAGATGGGGACGATCTCTTTAGCAAGGCCTGTTGTGACAGGACAAGGGGTAATGGTTTTAAACTAAAGGAGGGTAGGTTTAGACTGAATATAAGGAAAAAAAATTACAATGAGGATGGTGAAGCGCTGGAACAGGTTGCCCAGAGAGGTTGCGGAGGATGTCCCTAGAGACATTCAAGATCAGGCTGGACGGGGCTCTGAGCAACCTGGTCTAGTTGAAGATGTCCCGGCTCACTGCAGGGGGGTTGGACTAGATGACCTCTAAAGGTCCCTTCCAACCCAAACCATTCTATGATTCCATGATCATGGGTGTATATGTACCCACTATTAGAAGCAAAATGGGCATTTGACACTGATAGGGAGGAGCCAGCATCACAAAAAGGAACATGCTATGCAGAAAAGCCAATTAGATATGAATATAGGTAATATGTGGAAGCAGGGCAAGGTGCTTCAGTTAGATCTGTGGAAATAACGTGAAATATGACTGACCTCTACAAGGTTGTCCCAGGGACAGCAACAAGTTTTAGACCAAAATGACAGATTGGCCTAATAAAGTGTGTTTCAAAGCAGAGGAAAGTAGGCAGCACCTGGCAGATCTCAGCAGCGGTGGCCAAAGCCTTCACAAGACACCTGCAGCCAAGGGCCTTTGAGAATCCACTCGGAGCAGATCCAAGCTCCCAGGTGTGTGCTCAGCCCAAACACATCTTGTTCATCAACTTCTTCCAGGGGATGCAGCTCGGAAGGCAGCCAGAGCACACTTATCAGCCAGATCCCTAAAAACTTAACTTAATTGGCATAAAACTCATAGAGTTAAAACCTTTTACCTTGGATATGCTTATGGCAGTGTATTGTGCATATAAAAGTACAGCTTGTTCTCTCCCCCAGTAGTCCCCAAGAGTGACTACATCAGCATTTCTTTCTTCTTTCTTTAAAAACAAACAAAAAACCCAACCCCCAAATATTCAGAAATTATGAGTAGGCCGAAGTTTAGCTGAGAAAGTTGTTGAGACAGAGGCCTTGGCTGAGTGCCCATCAAAATCAATAGGAGTCTTTCCATGTACTTAATGGGCTTTGACTGAGCCCTAAGTGAAGGGTGCAGGGAGGGGAAATCTGTGCTGATTACCCACTAACAAAGAAGTGTTTGAAATAATCTGCTGCCATCTGTCTTTGTTTTGCTAACCCACTCAGCTGGGCCTGAACGGAAAATCCATCAGATGAACAGAGAATTAATTATCGCAAGAACGATCCGTTTGCATTTCTCACCTTCCGCAAGAACTGCCCCCATTGACCCTGTGGGAGATTTCCTTGCATAATTACAACAGCCTCTAGGTAATGAAGTGGCTACAGCTGTTACATATACATACATACATCTACATATGTCATGCAAGTTATAAAAATAAGTAGATTTCTTCAGCCTCAGAGCTGTTTTAAGATTTCTGTTGTATTGAGGGGGCCAATAACATTATCTGGGTTTGGGGGTACAAAGAAGTTTAAATGTCTTTTAATAAAAGATTGGTAACATTTCATGTGATTGCTCAACTCTCTCCAAATATATGGACATGGAGCTGATTATAGGAATCTAATGCCATCACATGCACTCTTATATGTGTATATGTCTACTTGGGGGAGGAAAAGGAATGATACCACAGAGACGAGAAAAGCTGTGGAGGCCCAGATTATTGGATCCATCCTAACAGGAGGACAAATCCTCTTTTTAGAGTAACCATCTATAAGCAAGAGTACGGAAGCTTAGCAACAATCTGATAAATCAGTATTCGGTCAGTGTTGCAGAGGGAAGGCGGGGACACAGTTGAGCGCTTGTTATGGGGACATGAAGTCTATTTCTATGGGAAGGAGCGGCATGCACAGTCTGTGAGTCCACTGACTCCAAGCCAGTGGGACACATACCTACACAAAAGCACTTCAGCCATTTGCTCTCACTGCAAATACAAAATTGTTTATCAGACTCCTAACCTAGCAAAATAACTGGAAATATAACTCCTCTGGCAACTCTTCACCACACAGAAAAATTACAGCTCTTCTTTCCATCTCCTCCAGAGATGGTTACTTCAACCGCATATTTACGTTAATCCCTCTTACCAGTTGATCAAGAATAGGGGTTTTTTTGATCAGAGAGCACTATCCTTTGCCTAGGGTGAAACCGTCTCCTTCGAAGTGAATATGTTTTCCTGAGAATATCACAATTCATGATCAACCTAAGATGGTCTGTAATAAATAGGTCTTCAGATTCCAGGGAATTACTTTGGGTTTAGTCACACAAAAAATGGGCACACAAACAATTGAGGCCCACAGAATGTTTTGGGGTACCTTCCTGAAGCATCCAGAAGATTTTACTGACTCCGACTCTAAAGAAAGAAATCGCTTCCTAATTTCAGATTTGCAGAAGACCCAAGCAGTAGTTATAATTTTCTCAGCACACTACATTTTACAGACAAAATGAAGTTTTGGTATAACTTTACAGGAGTTCAGTGGCATTTCAGAAGAGATTAATCTGTATGACATGCATGTCCAAACGTGACAAAATGATGATAAAGTATTTAACCTTGGTGACTCGTGAGGAAGAAGCTTGTGATCTCTGCTGCTTGAACGTAGCTGTGACTGTATTTTTTAAACCTCATGGATGCCAGCAGAATGACTGACACCCAGACTCATGCTTGCTCTTTGGCTCCAAAGTTGCTCTGCAATAAGGCATCACAGGAACAGAGTCATTCTCAGTCACTGGTCATGGGAACATGGGTGAATATGACAGTAGATATTCCAGCTCTGGGTGTGTTTAAGAGCTCTCTTATCAAGTCTGCAGTGGTAGTAATATGGTCCTAGTACCTGTCCGAAAGAGAATGGCTCAAATGTGACCGTGAGATAAGGCTGGCAGCCCCGTGTCCTCCTCAACATGTTCCACTCGCTTCATTTCAGAAACTAAGCAAGACTGGGCCAGGTGGTACTTGAATGGTAGACTACAGGAAGACATGCCCAGTTGGAGCAAAGCAATAAATGGCATGAATTCTCAAGAATCATCCAGGCTTATTATCAGTGCTGACCTGCTCTAGTCTCACCATAAGTGAAAGGGTAGGGTAACCGTGCGCTGAAGTGTTGTGGCTCACACTAATTGGGTTTGTCAGGCATATTACCCAATGGTCACAGTCAAAACCAGCAAAGCCAAAGCTGAGGGGCGGACAGACCAGGAGACAACTAGATGGGCTGGGGCTGGTGAGGGAGGCACAAACAGAAATCTGAGGTCATGAGGTGGGAGAGGAGAAGGACTTTGGAGCCAAGGTGACCGGGGCAGGAAGCTGCAGTTGAGCGGTGGTAGAAAGCAAGGGGTGAATAGTGAGGCTCAGTCATTCAGATCTGAGAACTACCGACCTTATGGCATAAACCCATTCCGCTCCTTCTGCAGCCTGACCCACCTAAAGGCAGGCCTGAGGGAAACCAGTGAGTGTTGGGGTGCACTACAGACCAACCCAATGCCTAACAACTACTCCTATTCCTAAGGGTTTATAAAAGACAGCTACACAGGAGTCTGAAGGCTGACTGCGGATATTTTGCAGGGATGGGTACAGAGTCAGGCCAGCTCTGGTCAGAAGGCATTTAGCTCCTAAGTCAGGCTTGGACTCCAAACTAGGTATGACAGTCACTTGATTTGAGACCTCCTGCAACTTACCAAGAGCCTTTTTATCACGAGAGCAAAAGTACCTTAGCAGAATCTAAAAGCAGTAAGTCATAGCAATATTTTTCTTAGTCTGTTTCAATCTGTGGTCCCTAAAAATTTCCGAATGGACCTGCTTTGGAAATTTCATGTGCACATAGATTACGGTGTAGCATCTACAAATCCGGTTCCTGTTTGTGCATCCCTTAAAAATGACTGATCAGGCTCAGAGGTCAACACATAACAGGCTGAAACACATTGATTCAAATGCAGTGGGACCCTCAGAAGGTCAACCATTAAGCTGTCTGACTATTATTGCCTTAATCTTTATGTTTTGGACAAAACCAAAATACAATAAATATCTTTAATTAAACTTTGAAAGCATGCCATATGAACTAGAGATACTCCTTGTCCAAGAAGGTTTTAAAAATCTACTTTTTTAATTAGTTAGTCCAGCTACCAGAGAAGCGTGAGCTCACAGTTCAGTCTGGGGGTCAGTAGTTCTGGAGTGTCGCCTGGAGTCTGAAGCTCTTCAAGATCTGCTATAAAAATCATAACATCACTGTGCAGCTATGGGACTATTCCACACTTTACAACCTCTCATTTTGTGATGAAAAGTCTCATAAAATAAAATTTAAATGCTTACAAAATAAAAATTAATTTTTCTTTCTAATATTTTCTTCCTGTAGGGAATATCACTAAACAATAATAAACTGTAAAGAAGTTAGAAACAAAAAAAAAAAAAAACAAATTAACAGTGATTTAGTTTTATTTGGGGCTTCTGAATTTTTGAAGTTGCAACTTTTGAAGTGTAAAGTAAAAGATTTCAGATTATCCTTGGCATGATCAG
This sequence comes from Anhinga rufa, assembly GCA_013400875.1. Classification (NCBI taxonomy): domain Eukaryota; kingdom Metazoa; phylum Chordata; class Aves; order Suliformes; family Anhingidae; genus Anhinga; species Anhinga rufa. The sequence continues at coordinate 21,827 of VZTV01055194.1, forward strand.
AATAAACAAATACTAATTTTCCAGTACATTATCTTCAATAATAAATCTTATGGGCAACATTACTGCTGTCACAATGCAGCTCTCAATAAGTCAGCTTTCAGCTAAATGCTGCCCACAGATATCTGCAATTCATTCACAGATACAGTATTGCCAAGGGGGTAAATGAGGGCAAAGCCTGACCTTCTGACTTTAATCTCCCGTCTAACTATAAAATATCTAAATTTAAATTTTTATTTGAAAAATTTCACACCACTGAAATACTCTTGGCAGGGTATTTTTTCCCAAGTATACAGCATGTGCCCATCCACCAACACTGTCTTGATCCTATTGTTGAAATCATTGAAAACCAAAAAGAACAAAATAAAACAAAATACCCACCCATGAAATCTCATAATAAAGAACATTTTTCTGGGCCAGATGGTTCACAGCAGCAAAAGGTTAGTCTTTTGTTCAAACAGGGCTTTCCACATTGGAATCTTTGCCAGCCACAGAACCATTTCCAGCCAATTATAGAGGATTTTAATTAGTACCAAAAAATGTTCCCAGCTTCTTCTGCATAGCCTTGCAGAGCAGCGAGATCACCTTTAGGAGGAGCCTCATCCCCTCCTGTACAGCTAATAAAAACACTTGGTGGCGTCTGCAAAGCTGTTAAGTATTATAAAATATGGTTTCATTAACAAAGACTCTGAAGAAAAAGGAAAACAATAAAAAGCAACCTCATGAGATCTTTTACTCCACAGTCTTATCTCAGAATAATCAGCTGTATCTAAACCTTCTGTTTCGGATGTTTGTCCAATTTGCTCTTAAAAACTTTCAGTGATTGTGCAGTAGTGGTTGACCCCAATATTAAGAATGACCGACCAAATCTTTAACTTGAACAGCCTGACAGATATAAAGCAGAACCAGAGGCAGTGGAGATAGAAATCTGCTGAATAGTAAAAGCAGTTCAGAAACAAATGTCGTTACTTTGAGAGCACAGTGATAGGAAGTTGGGTCTTTATGGGAGGGATAAGAAATAATTAAATTTACTTAGGGGTGGTCACAAGAGTGGTTCTAACAGAAATCAGGATCAGTCTTAGCTGAAAACAGGAAAGGGCAGAAAGGCTGAACAGAAGGTTAGCTTTTGCAAATCGAAGCCAACCCTTGTAATCTGTTACCTTTGTTGCTAACACTGCTGTTAAGTACATCTGTTCACTTCTTGCACCCCCCTCAGGTCAAGGAAGGCAAGGTACGGAAACACTTTATTCTGCATTAATCTCTGTCATGTAATTTGTCAGAGCTTTGAGAAATAGAAAGAATGTCCAAACTGAACCTTGGTGTCCTGATTTGCCCTTTGTGTCACTTGAAGACTGGGCCAAGCAATGTCTGTATCTAATTGACTTCACATCTTCAGTGGGCAACTGATCCCAGCACCTAACAGTCACCTTAGGGTTGAAATGTTTCTTAATTGACAATTTAATTCTCCTTTCCTACAGGTTAGGCCCCTGTGGGCATAAAGAAAATTTTATTCTGTTCCTCTTCACGGAGTTCTCTAAAAACATTGAAGCCCGTGATTCACATCTCCACCCAGTCTTCCTATTTGCCAAACTACACAGCCCATACGCCACGTTTTCCAGATCTCTGACCAATCCTGCTTTTCTCTGGGTTTCTTCCAATTTGTCAACTTTTTTTCTTGGAGGGTGGTAAGGAAAACCTGGCCTGATACTGCATGTTCACCAATGCGAAGTTGCATGCAAAACTATCTCAAGTGCCTTCTCCTCCCTGTTAAACATGCCATGTGCAGATTTTTTTCATAGCAGCATGACCCCTGTGAGGAGTGACTTAAGCAAACTTGTTTAACTTGAACTGCAGCGGACAAGTAACACACATGGAGTCAGTCACTGCAGCTCAGCAAGGGGACAGTATGACAGTAATTTAGTAACAGGGATTAACAGGGTTGCTTATTAACTCCACCTCTAGTGTTCACTCCCTTCAACATCAGCCACATACTTCATCCCCTGCATGATTAATATTTTCAGTGATGACTGAAGCAAAACATTGCCAAGTATTCCGGGCTCCTCACCCCAACATACAGTTTGTTTCCCCCCCCCTGTAAAAGAGTGGGATGATTCTGCCTCTTACAGCTAGTGTCCTCATACTGAATGTTATCTTATCACATCCATTTTTAATGAGACCTCGTTTTTTGCCTTGGCCTGCTAGATTTGCCTCATGCTACTGTTTTATACTCTTCCTCAGCAGGTTCTGCACACATCTCATCTGTATGCTGTCTTGCTGGTGTTCAAAGACACTTCTTTGCTGAGGTGCCCAGCTCCTAGGACAGTGATTTTACCCATCTGATGGCTATACTGCTACTTGCTCAGAAAAAAAAAGGAGTATTAGCACAGCTTGTGAAACTACAGGTAATACCCTCCTCTCCTTACAGATCAGGACAGACTTCAAAAGGACGTGTTTTTCCTGCTCATCTTAAGTTAACAGCTGTGTTTGTGTTAGTTATGACAATTGCCGTGCAAGTTGAAGCACTAATGCCACTGGAGGAGCATGTCCTGGCAAAACACGCTGTCCCTGCCTTAGAGCTGTGGCAGGCCTTGCATAGGCTATGTCACCTCGGGGGGCTGCTTGGCAGTGGCTGCACTGGTTGGATGTCCCTGCAGAGACCTCTGGGAAGAAGCATGTGGCCGGAGGAAAGCTAAGCTTCTGCAAGACCAAAATTTCCACCTCCTCCAGACATTTGTGCTCCAGCCTGTTCAGAAAAATCCTTAAAGTTACTGCAGTTTCCATATGGTTTCTAAGGGGAACTCTCCCTTCTCTTCCACAGGCAGCGGTGGGAAGAGACAGTCCATCTGACAAAACATCTTCTCCTTCTCCCCTATTTTCTCCCTCCACAGCAGGAGAAGCTGCAGCATGTACACAAGTTTTTTGACAGTAGAGAAACACTAGGTAAGAATTCCTTACAAACGCACCACTTTGCATAAATAACTTTGGCTGTGGCCCACAGTCAACCCCAAGATGCAAATCCAGGGGAAAACAGGCTGTTTGGAGTCCAGTGCTCAGAGAACTCCTTACTGTTCCCATTTCCTGCTCTCCGCGGTGTATTGTCAGGGACCAGTTGCAGAACTGTAACAAAACTAAATGTCATGGAAAACAGGAAAAGAGTGGGTTAACATATGAGAAGGATCCCCACACACCTGCAAGCCCTAAGTAGCCCGATGAGGAAGATATAAAAGTCTGGGCTTGGTTCCCCCTGTGAAGTTTGTTTGTCTGAACTTTGCTCTGAGGAAAGGAGCTATTTATTCCACCAGGCTGGGAAGGAGATGGTATCCAAGAAAACAATTTGCTCTGGACTAAAAGGTTGGGTTTTGTGGTTTTTAATAGCTGATGAGGGCCCAAAGACATCTAGCAGGTGTCAGCCTGCCTGCTAGCAAAGCCTGGCGAGTAAATACTGTGTGAGGGTTTTTTTTTCTGCCCTAAACAGGCTGGTGAAGGAAAACAATCCAGGTAACTACTGATTCCTGGCCCTGGGGGTAACCTGAGTGCTGGTGGCAAGGGCCTCGGGAGCCTTTCCCTGACCAGCAGTGACAGCGTTTCCCGGTGCAGGTGCTGGCCCTAGGTCAGGTTGTTGCCCGAGAGCCAAGTTCTGAGGCTCCTGGCTCTGCTCTCCCTGTGCAACAGGGAGCGCATGGCTCTGAGGAACAGAACCTGGTTTCAGAGCCAAAAAACGGCTGTATTCATGCCCGTGGGCATACATAAAAAGGAAAAACTGCCTTTGTACCTGCTCAGTAAACAGAAGTTGCTGCTTCCCTGCCTGTAGGGGTAACACTAAATACCTCCACTGAAGCTACTGTATACATTAATCCAAGCTGTAAGCTTATTCACGGGCTCTAAAATCAGAAGCTGAGACACTTAATCTGTTGATTTACTCTAATGCTGAGAGGCTTCAAATGAGATTGGCTTCCACTGATGCTATATTAGCTGACAGTAGCTAATATGTGGTATGTCACTCAGATATACACTAAACAAAATCCCTCCCGCTCCTCTCCCAGGTAAACCATAAGGCAAAACGCACCCGAGGGAGGTATTCCTTCCTCGGTACCCGCACCCGCCTCCCCCCGCGGCGCGATCGCCGCTGGCGGGAGCTGGGGCCGGGGCGCGGCCGCGGAGGGCGG
>VZTV01055195.1:0-14656 GCA_013400875.1 Anhinga rufa
GTTTGAGTGGAGAATTTCTCTCATCAAAATGATAGCAAATTTACTTTGAAAAGTATATAAGTATATAGATATGGAAATATTAAAAAAAATCCTACAAGGCAAAGATACAAAATTTTGCATTTGTTCTTCAGGTCATTTTGTCTGATGACCATGATAGGTCATTAGGCACTTCCTGTCTTTTATCACTCTTGGGTTTGCTTATCATTTGCTGTTCTGGAGCTGTACAAAAATTCTTGAATCTTGTTCCATACAAGAGCTCCCCTGAATGCTCCTCTGTTTCTAGATCTTGCTTTTATNCTTGCTTTTATTCAGTTTTCCCATAGAACGGATTGACTGATGATTTTGTTCTCCTTTTTGCAAGTAATTATTTTTTAGCCTTACTATTTTTCCATGACAAGCCTTAACCAAGTGAATACAATCATAGGCTTAAATATATGCAAGATTAAAAGATCAAGGCCTTTCTGTATTGGAGTGCAACGTTATACAACTTTCAAGTAGTCTTTTAGAAGTCCTCAGCGAAATTATTGTGTAGGGCTTTATGTTGTCTGTTCAGTGTGTTCTCTTAATTGCAATACAGCATGCTTTGGACTGTTCTCTTTTGGTTTTTATAAGGTGACAGGTGGAAGTACTTGACAGTCTACTCTTTTCTTAATTTTTTTTTAAATTATGTTGGATAATCTTACATGCTAACTGCAGTAGTGTTTTTATGATGTTTTCTTTTATATAAAACTTCATGGAAAACAGTAGTAAACAGCAGTGACCTGTGAAGCTTTTTGTGTCATTTTTCTGGTAACCATGACAAAATGAAACAGGGTTAGCATAAAGTTTGAGTAAGAATTAATTAGCACATTGAAATTGATTAGAGCATTTAGGTGATGAATGACAATTTGTCATTTCGATAGTGAACTCAGAATTAAAATCTTTGCCAAAACTGTCTTATTAAGTGAAATACAAATTTCAACTGTTTACATCCTATAGTCCGGCCACTTGGATGAAGGTATATGGCTCTCTGTGAGTTTGCATATTTCCTTTATAAAGTATACTTCTTTATTTCTTTAGTATTATAATCTATTCATATCTCTAAATACATCAAAATGAAAATGTTGTCATAGCTTAGTTCTTTATTGTTGATACTGGAAATGTTATGTTGATACTGGAAATGTGGAAATGTTCATGTTCTTAAGAATGGAACTTTTTTACTCCAGTCATATATTAAATGTCTGTATGTTTTCATTCAGTTCTAAACAGGATCATTTGACCTTAGTGAGATCATGTATATTTGTGTGTGTTCTTGAACTCTTACTTGAATAAGAAGCTTCTAGTGCTGAAACCATTCCCATTCAAATGATGTGAAAATATTCAGAGCTCATTTATCATGTATAAGTTCCGAAAGGAATGCTGTTTAGAATGGGAAACATAGCAGGATGTTTAGTGAGATCCACGGGTACTGTGTTGTTACAGATGCATCTTGTACTAGCTGACTTAAAATGAAAATATAAATAGGATGGCATTATGTGCCCATATGTGCCCAAGTGTGAATACTCCTGGGACTGATGACCCCATCAGCCGTTGGGCCAGTAGCAAACTTGAGTTGAGTTAAGTAGAAGAAAGACTGTTGTGAATAAGTCACTGCCACAGTGGTTTCCAGAAATGTAAATACCCAGACTCTCCAGGAGTCCAGAATAGATGACTTTGTTGGAATCTTCTGGAATTTCCTTTAAGAAATCAATATTTTGTTGCATTAGGAAGGTCTTGTCTTTTTCTAGTGGTGGTTCTCAGTTGGATTGCTCTTTTTGAAAACTCTGCTGATTGAGCATTAGCAACATTGTCAGGTCTGCAGAGGGATTTTTCCCTGTCCCCGACCAAGGCACAGGGATTGAAAACAAACTTTGTCACAGTTGTTCACGTTTGGTGTGAGATTTTTCCAGAAGCCTTCACATAATTCCTTGTGCTGTTTTGCCGGAGGTGACCTGTAACACGTTTGTCCATCCATGGGGTTGGCAGTGGTGAAAACTACTATTAACAGACATGGCATGAATTTTCTGGGGAAGAGAGGTCCTGCCGCAGAGCACAGGGGATGACATTTGAGGTCCATTTCTAAGTGACCCCCATGGACCGACTGTCCAGGCGGTGTCAGTGCCCTGCCTTGTCTCAAAAGGAATAGTGATTGCATGTAAATAAAAATGCTCATATGCTTCATCTTGCTGCTCCTGATCAAAATAATAGCTCCCCTGTTATTTCTGGTTGAAATGGAAATGAATATGTAATTACTATAGATTCCATTTCAATACATTACACAGTTGAAATCGGGGGCTCTGCTTGTGTATGTAAGCTAAGTGTACATCTGGGTGATATACTGGATTAAGCCATAGTGCACATGACATGCAGAATTGAATTCGTTCAGGTTAAAAGAGAAGAATTAGAAAAAGATAAAAATAAGGTGGTGATAGGCTTCATTATTAGATGGTAAAATAAAAACCTAGAAAGAAATATCCCTGCCTTAAAGGATATAGCAGACAGTTTAAAATCTAAAACCTTGGTTTAGAGACTGTCTCCATACCTTTGTGAGCATTTACTGAATAAACTTAAATTACTTTAGACTTTCTGTATTACAGCTTACTTGCAGGTAACTCCACAGCATGATATACTAGATCAATGCCATCTACGATGATCAGTTTTGTGGCACGCATGTCATTTTCCCTGGGAAACTAGGTCTCATACGGACGACTAATTACGGAAGGTACCTTGTTCACTTGACGGTACACTAGCCACAAGGAAGTAGCATATGGCCTTACCGTGAAACAGTAGTCAGGTGCTACTGGGGAATAAAAATCAGGATATGATTGCATTGAGGCGAGGCTTTGACGATTAGTTCATGTGTCAGATTGTTTGAGTTCAGAACAATTGAGTCCCTGTTGAGCAAGTGGTTGCAGAGTTGCTGTCCTGTACTGAAGAAATCTGCATTAATTTGTAAAATGTGTATGCTAACCAGAACAAAGGCAGTGTTCTGGTAAGAGGTTCTATTCAGGAATTACAAATATTAACCTAATTTGTGGCTTTTGTTGCTTTTGGCCTTTTTTTTTTTTTAAAAACATCTTTTGTTGCTGAAGTGTACAGCCAGTATCTGGAAATGAATAAAGAGCATTATGTAAATACAAAAGCGGACCTAAAACTGAAGGTTTAAGACACAGTAGAGTTGAAATTTTTCTGGTCAAAAGTAACTCAAATCTGGCCTGTGTAAATGATATGTGGGAAATTAACGTAGTCATTTAATTTAACCACTTGGAGATGAACCAAAAGCAAAGAGTGAATAGGAAAATTGAAGATAGTATTCCATTGGAAAAATAAAAATAGTTACTATGTCACTTCTTTATTTTTCACATAAGAAGGAATAGCATTTCTTTCAATGTTTCTTCTATAAGAAAGTCCTCCTTTATTTCCTTAGCAAAATAAGAAATAACACTAAGTAGCGTATATATAGAAGTCATGATAGATTCTCTATTTTCATCACCATGAGCCAAGTATGGACACTTACAACTCTCCAAAATAGTTTATTATGCTCCAAGCAAGTTATAATGAGAGTCACTGTATTATTTTTTCATCCAAACCAGCAGTGAAAGAAGGATATGTAGGAGAAATTCTGTTTTATTCTGAGTTATGAAGGAAAAAGGAAGCAAAATAGAAATACTAAATGTAAAATATGCTGCTTATTTTATTGAGATTATATTATTTTGCTGTGACTTTATGTTGTCACAACCTTTCTATACTGTCAAACTGCCACTATCTAAAACACATCATAAATTATTTTGCAGCGACACTGGGGCCACCTTTTCCATTTTCAGGTTTAATCCTTAGAGACCACAAAAGTGAAAGTTTCGGAAATCATCACTTGGTATTTCTGCTTAATTTTTTTCTTTATCCTTCACAGAATTGTGCTAGTCAGAGTACCCAGATCATCTCCAAGTATAAATAAATGTTTATAGTTGTTTTATTTTCACTGGTTGCAGACTAGCTAGGGTTTAGCACTTAATTTCTATTCCATGTGTTAATTTCCATGTGTTAATTTCTATTCCATTTTCTACCTCTGAGCACAAAACTTGTGTCCATTTGCAAGAAAACCTCACCTGTTTTGCCTCTTCACCACTTCTTGTTGTGTGGCACACTGGGAAGGATGTCCCCTTGAGCCCTGCTGTACTTGGGAAGCATGGAAAAAGCCTGAGGACCTCACTACAGGCACCTGCTGAGGGTGGAGAAGGGAGTGCACAGTCCTGTTTTAATGCCCCGATGTTGCCTGATTGTTTTGGCACAGTGATTCCAGTGTGGCTGCCATGCAGTGTCAGTTTTGTGTCACTCCTGAGTCATTGGTGAAGGGATCGGTCATGCCTCTAGTAACCAACAATGGGTTTTATCAGGCTGAATAAGGCACTTACTGCTGTGATCAAAATATTTCTTTAGCTTTTTCTCTCTGTTCCTGCCACAGCCTGTCTTATAGAAGGTTCTTGTTTACTTTCTGTGGCAACTGTGGGCTTCTGTTTGACCATGCTGCAAATCTTTGTAATTGGGGTATGGGTATGTGTTGATATTTTTCTTAAAATGTCCTTGTGGTTTAGGAGATCTTCATTATTTTACATTTTAAATGTTCTAAAGTGAATGGAGAAAATAATATAGAAGATGGAGTACAGTGCTGCAGGAAAGAGGAGTGATGTGTAACTCTATCATTTCAAGACAGCATGAGTTCCCGTGAGCTCCTAAGGCTTAAGGCTACAGAACAAATTTGTTGCTGGATACTTTGAGTAGGCATAGAGATTTAAAACTTGAGTCTTTGCAAAGAGGGATGAGAGGGATTTTGATGCCAAAAATGTATACAAGAACATCCCCAAAATCTGAGGATCTTCTGTGGAACAGAGGGGTGCGGCCTCAGGCCCACAGGATTAGTGTTGTGCCAATCTCTGCAAAAAGTAGCTGTAGGAGAAAAGAAGTGTCTCCAGCTGCTGCGGGTTTATGCAATTTAAATTCCTTCAGCGGAGCAGTGATCTTCAAACTGGGTTTGCTCAGATAATACTGGTAGCAGAGGGTTGGGCAAGTGAGTTTGCTGGAACTCACAGTAAGAACTGTATGTACAGGTCCTTACTGTGTTCAGGTTAGAAGGCTGCATACAGGCAGATACCTTGAGGCTGCAGCTGAAATCAGTGTGACAGGAGACCAAGCTAAAAGCAGAGCTTTTCCTCTCTTCAGGAAGAGCCATCTCTCTGTACTCTTTAACAGTTGTAGGACCTCTGCTATAGTTTATTGGCGTCGGTACAAGTATCCCTGCTGACAAATGTGAATCCAGGATTTTCCACTAGGGACATAATGGTGGGCAGGTCATTGGCCGTGATACATGCATACACCAGAACTAACAGAAAGATGCTTGAGTCCAAAGAGAAGCAGCAAGTGCAGAGTCCAGGAAACAGTTAAGAGTTTTTAGTTTTCAGTTTTCCATGTAGTGCTCTAGATGTGGCACATCTGTATGCTGATTCTTAAAATCTCTTCATTTTGAATACTCGCTTTCTTCCTCACGTCTATTTGGACATGACTTTTACTGCTCCTGTTATGACCCTCTGTAGGAGTCAATGTTCCTTACAATTGTAAAGCAGCTTGAAATCACAGCCTTTAAATCCTTTAAAACATTAATCCCTAGTTCCAGCATTGTAAAATGCCAAGTGCTGTTAGCATGCTGCAATTAAAGCACACATAAGGCAGTGCTGAAGAAAAAGATGAATGTGTCTGGCCTGCATGAAATAGAAATATGAGGATGCAGGTCCACCCTGTATTGCCCTGGGTATAAAGCTTTTTTAGCAGTTCACTGTCCCAGCTCAATTTGCTTTTTCTCCTTATTCAACTGTCATTTATTATTCCCTCAGCTGTGCTCATGTATCTGTCTGTCAATCGAAACCTTAACCCTCGTCAGTGTACTGAGTGTAGAAGATAAGAAAAAAGAAAGAAGGAAGGAGGTAGGGTTTGGTTGGGGTTTTTTTCCTCCTAAGATCATCTGTCTCAAACAGCTGCACAGGCGCAGCCACATGAGTAGGACAGCAGCAAACTGCCAGTTTGCTTAGTTATGCACAAAAGGTGGTGGGAATGTTGTAAAATGTCTCTGCCACTGGGAAATTGTAGTGGTCAGCTTAGGTTGCACCTGGTGAAGCGGCTTCCCTAAAATAAGTACCAGTGTTCCTTGTGTAATTCCTGTGTTCCTTGTATAATTAATGTATATGTTTTGGAGGGCCTTCAGAGGAAGCTCACATCTGCCTAATGCAGGTGTTTGAACTTGGATGGACAAACCACCCGCTTCCCCTACTTGCTTGCTACAGTGTTTTTAGGAATTTCTCGAAGAATGTGGCTTTTACTAGGTGCTAAAATGAGGCAGATTTTATCACCTTGATCTGGCCAGAAGTACTTTGGTGTCATAAAACTATCAAAACCACTTTTCTAGAAGAAAAGAAAACAACACTGCCGTTCCCCTCTCCCTCCTTCCCATATCCCCATCCAGCAGTGTTGTGAATGCTGGCCTTACTAATCTTACAAGTGGTTTAGAAGTCCTTGTACTATGGCAGAAATTGCTGTTCTGCCTGAAATTCTACTGCAGTGCTTCCAGTCACAAATTTTTTGCTTCACCAACAATAAAATATTTCAACTTTTAGCATACTGAAGCATACTACTATAAAGCATATAGCAGCTGACACTACACTGGGGACCAGAAAGATTTTCTGTTGTTGGCTTTGGCAGTTGTTAGATCTAAACAATGCTCCATTATTTGTTATTGTGTTCTCTTATAGCAATTGAATGTTTGAGTTTTTAGAAACAAACAGAAAATGTTTGCTATTCCCTTGCTTTTGGGTTACTTTTCCTGGTCATATATTAGCAGTGCCATTCACATTTGAATAGGTTGTTAGCTGTGAGTCTAACCCCTTTGTTGTTGTCGCTTTTATTGACTAAGTCTTCAGGAGCAAAGTTCACTGAGCATAGAGAGAGCTGCAGAGGCTCTGCAGTGGGAAGCAGGACACCTCGGCAGCAGCTGTGCATTTGCTCGTCATGGATTTTTTTGGTGACTTCATCTTTAGGTTAGAGGTAGACAAGTAGAAGTGAAGCAAGGGTCTGTATGTGTCTGTTGTTCCTGTTACAGTGATGGTGAAAACGGATTTATTTACTGCCTGTCAGTGTGGTTGGTAGCCAGGGCGGCATTCTGTGCTCAGGTTGAAGTGAGGATGGATTCTGTTTCGCCTGATTCCCTCTGTTATTCAGTCTCTACGCTGGTACCAGCGAGGAGCAGCGTCTGGCAGTGGTAGTTTTGTGTTTGAACTAGATTGTTAGTGCCATTTGTGCCTTTGATATGATGCTGATTTGAAAAAAGATAACATGTCAAAGTGTTTTAACTAACAACGGGCTTAAGCAGCCCTACAATGTTGTAGTTTACCTCTAGCTATCATTATTATTAAGTAGCAAATAATTAGCATGTATATCAGTAGTCTGAAGGGCCCAGGAACAGCTCAGTGGTTTCCACTGGGTCTGGAAATTACTTAGTTGAGTACTGGCATGCATAGTATAATTGGCAGGTTTCAGCATGGTGATTTATAAATTACACGACATGATTTAAAGCTCAGCTCCACAAAAATAAGAGAAATGGATTGGTTGATGTACAGCAGGCCAGCTGTGTGATTGTGGACCTGTTTATGTAATTACAAACTGAAACTTACCCTGTACTTGAAGTCTGTTATTGTTGGTAAAATTAATCATATACTTTAATTTATTATCCTGTAGCTATGCACATAATTCCCCTTTGACAGTCCATTTGATAGTTTAAGTAGACCCCAGACTGCAATTAGCACCATGTGATATAGTTAGGCCTCAGTGCTACGTCTTGTGAATTGTTAGTAAATAGTGCCAATCAGGTGCTTAGATATAAAATACTTGTTTCTTTTTTTACCTTAAGAGAAGGAAGATTTGTAGGAGCAAATTATGTCTTTTATCAGGCTAACTGATGAGAGCGGCAAACAAGCTTTTAGAGACAGGCTTTTTTCCACGTCTCTGAAAAATAGCTCTGATGATGCCGATTGATCATTTGTGTGTTCTGTCCTCCAAAAAGATTTGTGGTGATGGTGGTTGCAGTTCTTTTTTCCTTGAAAAAGGCTGACTGGAGATTAGTTGTAAAGTTGAGGGAGGAATGAGGTTTCCTCATGGAAATAGGGATTAAAGATTATATAGAATTTCCCTTTTGTTGGTTCTTCTCACAGGAGCGTTACTGGGATCTTTTTTCAGTGAACAAGGCTAGAAGCAATTCCATTTCTGCGCCTTCATTTCATGTAAGCATGAACTTGCTTCTTTCGGAGTATGTTCACAGAAGAATCAGATATCGGAATCTGTCCCAGAAATGGTTGTCAGACCTCTGACAAATAAAGCTGTTCTTATGCTTGACAGGCTTCTTGTATGTTGTCTAATACAGGATTCCATTTTATGCAGGACCAGGGTTTGGGGTTGGTTTTCCTGTTTACAGAAGAGTTTCAAGTAAAATTCATAGTTCCGTCTGGAGTTATTAGAGTTGTCCAACTTTGTTTTGAATTTGGATATGAGGTAGAGCCTGTGTTGGTGAAGTCCATTTATAGACTTCCTTATGGTGGTAGAATGTTGTGGTTTAACCCCAGCTGGCAACTAAGGACCACAGAGCCGCTCGCTCACTCCCCCCCGGTGGGATGGGGGAGAGAATCGGAAGAGTAAAAGTGAGAGAACTCGTGGGTTAAGGTAAAGACAGTTTAATAGGTAAAGCAGAAGATGCGTGTGCAAGCAAAGCAAAACCAGGAATTCATTCACCCCTTCCCATGGGCAGGCAGGTGTTCAGCCATCTCCAGGAAAGCAGGGCTCCATCACGCCTAACGGTGACTTGGGAAGACAAACGCCATCACTCCCAACGTCCCCCGCTTCCTGCTTCTCCCCCCAGCTTTATCTGCGGAGCATGACGCCATATGGTGTGGGACATCCCTTGGGTCTGTCAGGGTCAGCTGTCCCAGCTGTGTCCCCTCCCAACCCCTTGTGCCCCCCCAGCCCGCTCGCTGGTGGGGTGGGGTGAGGAGCAGAAAGGGCCTTGACTCTGTGTAAGCCCAGCTCAGCAGGAACGAAAACATCCCTGGGTTATCAACACTGTTTCCAGCACAAATCCAAAACATAGTCTCATACTAGCTACTGCAAAGAAAATTAACTCTACCCCAGCCAAAACCAGCACACAGAGTGATACCAGTTGTCTTTGCAGATCTTTTTATATATCATTAGTGTTCATTAGCCCTTACCTCAAAGTATTACTTATTCCTTTCCAGACATCAACAGACTTCTCATAAATAATGCATTTATTTATAAGAGAACTCAGAAAATAGTACAAAATTCTCATCTGTGCTTCTGTGAAAAATTTCAGATGGTATTAGCATGTACTGTAGATTGCAGAGCATGAAGAATGTGAATGACCCATCAATATGGTTGTTAAATGAGGTCGAGTTTGTGTTTGCCTAGTGCTTGGCTGATCTTGGCACTTGGTTGACAGCAAGCTGGCTGGGATTTAACCTGCATTAGGCATGGGCAATGTTTGCTTATCTAAGGGCAGGAAAAAGAAGTGACAGGTCGTTTCAGCTCCTTCTGCTAATGTGGTATGGCTGTCATACTCGTATCAAACTTGGCTCTTGTGGGTTTTGTTTCATGACTTAACAGGAAGGTAGGGTTTTATGCCTTCATTTTCAGAATTGCTATTTTAACTAGTCCCCTTAAAGGTTAGGTTTTTTCTCTTATCTCACAGCTCCATCTACTGTTGGTGCACTTGGTTATATTCAGTCTCCATCTTCAGGTTTCTCTTAAACTCACACACAGAGCTAAAAGCTGTTTTCACCTTTCATGCACTCTTGCTGTTTGGTACCTCTCTTGTCCTCCTTGGTCTCCCCCAAATTCCTCTGCTACTTCCCTCTTGCCCCTGATTTACTTTAAGTGCTGTGAGCACCACCTGACACTACTCCTGACTGACAGTTCTAGGTGCTACTCAGATCTCTTTGGGTCACAGACTGAAGACTGGTGCATGAGGGGATTGCATGTCAGATGCTTAACATGTGCTGGAAAAAGCTGCTTATCTGTGCACACATCTGTTTCCTCAATTTCTTACTATATCACATTCCTGCTACTGCAACAAACTTGCCTTGATAAATGCGGTTTTACTTCAGTCATACCAATTGAAAAGATTCCACAGTTTTTAGCCTTCTCCTTTGATGGTGTCATTGTCCTGTTCACTTCTCCCTCTCCTGGCTTCTTGTACATCAAACACAGGCTGCCCTTCTGTACTTTCAAGGCTCTTCACCATGATTCCCAGTGGCTGCCACCTCTGCTCTGTTTCTCTCAGTAATGAGAAACGTACTCTTACCCCTGATCAGTCCAGGACCCAAGCCTTTGTTGTTCATTTTGTCCATTCTCAAGACCTTTGTACTCTGATTTTTGTGGCGTCTTGCAGCAAAAGATACCACTATAACATCTGACAAGCTGCCGTGTTACCCTTCTTCAGTTCCTCTTATGAATTCTCTTTTCTATAAACAAACTATTGAGATTCTTGTGTAGAAAGTATTATCTCATTATTTCCAAGGCCCCTCATACCCTTCCAGTTTAGCTACACGTTTCTCTGGCAACTTTTCCTATGAGCTGTTTGGGACACAGAATAACTTTGGTTGTTTTGGTACAATACCAGACAAAATAGGGTGTGGCCCACGATTTGCAGCTGAGGTGGTATGGAAATACAGATGATGCTAACATGCCCTTGCTAAATGTTTCAGTTGCAATAACTTGTGGGTGAGACCTGGCCACGCGGCAAGCAGGATGCTTAGAAACCTTAGAAATGGATGTGCAGGAGGATCATTGTCCTCATATTTTGTAATGTTCGTGCCCTACTCCTGTGTTACCGGAGCTTGTCTGTTACTCATTCTGAAGCAAAATCTTCCCAACTTCATGTTGCTCATCTAAGGAAGACATGAAACACAAACAATTAAAATAGGCTAGCATTTATTCTGGGAAGATATAAATGTGGCAGCTGCTCCTTTGTGATGATTAATAATCATTCAAGATGCTTTATGAATGTTAAAAACTGTCCTGGCATGGTGCAGCGGGGAATGGCATGCTTCATCCAGAGCTACCAGCCACGATTTATCATCCTCTGTGCAAGGTTATATAGCAAAACATTGCCCATGAAAGATTTAACAGTGATGTAACAGAGTCCTGTTCTGAAGTGTTCATCTTGATACTGTACTTTTGTGAACTATCAGTGGGATGTTTTTGCCAATAGTGAGATCTAGCAGATAACACCAGGTTCTATACTGATCATCTTGTTTTATTGTTCCACAGAAGGAAGAGTTTCCCAGCACATCGGTCTAATTAGGCCACTGTTTATCCATCCAGTCCAGAACTGCTTTGTAAGTTGCTTGCTTGTAAATTAGAAATTAGAGTTAAGTAAAATTTGCGAATGTGGTGCTAATGGATTCTCTCCCTCTCTTAATATATCAGGTTAAACTTTCTGTCCACTATTGTATGACTCTGAATCAATTGTGTGTGTGTGTATATATATATATGTGTATGACTTAGCTTCACATATATTATCTTGTAATTAGTAAAATGAAACTGATTAAGAGTATCAGAGAACAAAGAAGCTGTTAATTTGGCACCTAATTGCTAGGTCTTACATGTTTCACAGCAGTATTGGCTTATATTTTGAGATCTCAGCCTGCCACCATCTTTTCCTGGCTTCTCTGGAGATGTCAGACTGTGAACCTCATGAGGAGCCAATGTTGTTCTTAAAGAACAAAGGAAAACACACAAATGCACTTTATTTTGCATTGTGGTATAATCGCTGCCAGATTAGCATGTGTATTACAGAGACATGAACAACTTGCTGATGTTGGAAGGAAGGTCAGAGAGCTGGTAGTGTCACTGACATCTTTGTAACCTGATCCAATAGCTTAAGATAGCCAAGACCCAAAAGAGACGGCTTTATTAATTGAGGAGGCAGCTTGGGAAGTAGTGGGGAGCGACTGTAGCATGTGGGACACAGGTTGCCGCCACTGGAAAACTGGTGACCGGTAAATTCCGAGGTAGCTGTTAGTAGCATTATTTCCACAATGAGAGGCTGCTCGGTTTGTGAGAGAATAGTCAGGGGTCATAACACGTAGGTGACCAGTTTGTGAAGAACAACTTCATGAAGTAGCAGGTAGAAACACACTTGGGTACAGCAGGGCTGCCTAGGCAGCTATTGGGATTCCAGAAGCACTCCCAAGTTGCAGCTTAACAAAACTGTAACATAGCTTTTGCACTTGCCTAGCTCTTGTATGGTTCATACTAACCTCAGCAATTTTCACAACAAAACCAAGCCAACAAAAAGGTCAGCCAAATGTTCCATCTAGTTCTTGTTCTCGCCAAATGGGAGACATCTTCATGATTGAATTTTGAACTCTGTTGCCATGGATGAGTGTCATGCAACACTGGCAACAAATGAAACTGCTGAGGTGCAAAACCTGCAGACTAGTAAGAAATATTGGATTAGTGGCCTACATTTAGAAGTACTTTTTTTTTTCAGCCAGAATATACAAGATTTCAAGCCCAAAGGAAAGTAACTATTCCTCCAGACAATTCCTTGTGGTGCACCTGAATGTCTTGCTCCTTAATGCTTATCTGTGGGATACGCATGGGAGCCCAGTGCTATGGTCTCTAATCAATCTGTTAAATCCTCCTGGAGAAATGAGGATGAGGTTCAGTGATAAACTACTGCATAACAGTCACTATGGAGTGGCCAGTCTGCTTAAATGCTCTCATCTGCTGGGCCAGGGTCACCAGTGGCTCTGGATCACCTAAGTGAATCTCATGGGGGACAGTGGAGAATGTTTCAATCTTTTTCTCTGCAGTCGGTGCTGTGCAGAAAAGTCTACACATACCCAGCAGCGAGGGAAAAGGGAGTGCTATCTGGTACAGGCATTACTTGGAATTGCCTTTTTCACTCAAAATAGTTTTAGCTCCAGGCCAAACAACTCGGCATTCTCTCATCTTGTATTCCCAGCTCCATATTCTCCATGGATATACAAGAGTATTGCTTTATTTAGTTTTCCCCTTTGCCATTGCACGTGATTCACGTGTCACTGATGATGCCTAAACTGAGTCTGTTTGTTACTATTAAATCAGTGATTAGAACAGTTGAAAAATATTACCATTTTCCTGGAAATACAGCTAGGGCTAGGCAGAGCTTACTAATACAAACTTGAGAAATTGTGGGTGGATGTCATGTTCCCAAGGGGTGAAATAGTTGACAATAGCATGGCAACTGACAAACAGCAACAGAAGTCTTTTTTGGCATTCATAAGGGGCCAAAGAGAATACATGCTGTTCAGAAATCAAGTGGATAATGAAGTATTTGGCGATAGTGGAACAACAATATCTGGCCTGTCCTGGAGTTCAGAAAGCATTTGTATTGTTGCTGAGCTGCAGTGGTTGTTTGGTACATATGGATGCACATGTGTGTATGTGTATTCTAAATGAAAATGTGTCTCCAATTATTTGAACTTCAAAATACCAAAAGCGAGTAGGTTACATTTGGACTTACTTTTAAATTAAAGTGCTCTTTAAGAATGATAAGTGTTTACTTAAAACCAAAAACAAACTTCACCATCGGAGTCCAGTGCTAAATCTCAGACAAGATTCTGTGACCCATAAAGGCTCATCTTAATCAACTGCATTTGCATTCTGTAATTAAGCCTTATGATGGCCTTGCTGGCTTTGAATATTTTATGTGTAGCTTGGAAGCCTGTTTGGACCTTCCTCAGAGTCAACTAGGTTTTTCACAGCAATCTTGAAAGTAAAAATGTGTACCATGAGGTCATTGAAATAACAGGTATTGGAGAACTTTCTCTTATTTTAGTTAAGTACACAGCATTGCACAGTGGATGAGATCTGTTTGGCACAGCAGCTTGCTGGGAATACTGGGCATGAGAGCTCATATTCAATAAGTGATTTTTAAAAAATACAGGGTTTGTTTAAAACACTTCAGCTGTTGTTGTGTCTGGTGCTTCTTGTATAATAAAATGACACAGTGACTTTACAGCAATTAACAAACTCTTTGTTTTTTGATACACCCTTAGTGCTTCAGTGTGAGTTGCCTAGCAATGTCAGGCTGCTGATACAGCCAGAGCTTTTGCCTCGCAAGGATATGTATGTCACCTTTCTGTCAGATGTTACCACTTTTGCTCCTCAATCTCTTTCCTAAATGCTTGCAAGTTCAGTTGTCTTTTGTGTATTTTTTTTCTTTTCTTTCTCTCCCTGCTGCTTCTGTTTGTTTGTTACAGTTAATTGTTGTAAGACCAGAATGAGGCATTTTATTGTGGTGAGGATGAGTAACAAAAGCAACCGGGACATGCTGTTTGTTACAAAAACTTGTGCACCCCCTTTGTGAAATTTAACATCAGTTGCTACAAAAAAAAAATAAAATTACTTGCCCTTTCTGTTTTTCAAGTATGTCATACCTTGATGTTCTCTGCTACAGGCAGTGTTTTGTATTCTGTTTGCTGAGCTGGTGAAGTCTAAATGTTTCATAAAAGCCTCTTTGGGAGAAGAAACCAAGCAATTT
>VZTV01055202.1:2195-20699 GCA_013400875.1 Anhinga rufa
TTCACCTATGGTTTCCCCAAATAGCTTGTTTCCAAAAGACTATTAAAGTGATTAAAGGTAGGTCAGCACCTGGGTCTGAGCTCCAGTTATGGACTAACTCATGTTAACATAGTAGCCCATCACCTAAAGACACCTAAGAAAGGTTTTATACAAATACGCATCAATAAAGAACTTGCTATTCTCTTTACTAAAAAGATGCAAATAGGTTGAAAAGTTTCTTTGGTTAAGTGGTTTTGTGTCAGCTAGTATGATTACGTATGACTTTCTGCAGATAGATAGTAACCTTTGGCTTGGTACAACACAAAAACAAGAGGGACAATGTGCAGGAGTGGCACAAAGGATACAACTGAACTGTGGAGCACAGATCCAAAGACAGTGTACGCTAAAAGTAAGGAACACAAAACTTGGTTAATCCTTATATTTGTTATACTGTGGGCAAAAAACTCATGCTTTATAAATTGTTCCTATGCCTGTTAGGAGGAACAGCAGCACCAAAACACAGAATTAAACCATTCCTGATGCAAAAAGGTATCAATAACATCCTTAAGTTATCCTTAATCAGAAAACTATTGTATTTATGTATGAGTGACTTGAGCTTGGCCTTCCCTTGGACAGTCAGGAATACTGTTTCCATGATCCCATGCCACGTCTGGCTTTTATTTCAATATTCTGAGTGAGATTTCAAAAGAAAAAGAGTTGAGTGCCAAATTAGAAGTGGCTTCCACTGGAGCTGGCTACTTACCAGTAGCTTTTGTGACTAAATGTCTTGTATTATGCAAAATTTGTATGATTTTCATATCTATCTCTGGCCCTTTCTTTTATACATTTCTTTACAGCTAGAATTAATTTTCGAACTTAGGTGTCATCCTTCCTGCCTTCTCTCCAAATCCCTCCTTTGAACACAGTTTTTTCCGAAAAGACTACCCACACTGAATTCTCTTCTCAGATAACTGTGAGACTATTATTTTTAGACTGGTTTCAAACAAATGTAAGATGAAATAATAAGCATGAAACTACCAATGAGTGGGTTCATCTTCACCATTTAAACACATAGCTTTGTATTTCTGTGCAGGGACCATTATCTACATATCAGCTTGTAAATCAACTAGCAGTGTATGACATCTAGTGTTGATATTATTTATATAGCAATAATGATGAAACACAGCAAATACTAACAGGTTTTGTATCATTTCTATTCTTTCTATTTCTTAAAAACTATTGATGTTTTACAGACATTGTCTCATCTTCCTCTATCCCTCTCTCCAGAAAAACCCTTTCAATCTGTATGGTCCTTGATCTTGACACTAATGACACTAATTTTTATTTTCCTTAAATGTCTCAATGAAGTAATTTTATTATATTTAAACTGAAAAAATTAACAAATTTAAAAGATCAAATAATCCACTCTGTTTTTCCTTTTTGGCCAAAAGGAAAACTGGGTTTATATACAGTGTCACTGAATGTTTTAGCTGGATATTGCATTCAGCTATAATTAATTAAATAATTATTTATTTCTGACAAATTTACTTCTGTTTATCAGAAACTGCAAGTCTCTCAGTCATTATTCCAGTAACTACTGAGCCAACAGATCTCTGGTAAGGAAGCCACATGTGCCACTACCCACAGGGTGAAGTTAAGCCATTTCACACAACAATTCAGCAGTTACCAATCAACTCAACAGAGTCACAAACTCTACCTGGTAACAAAATTAGTTGAGATAAAGACTCAGTCATCCTGGCTGGCAAGGACCAAAGCTGTACTCCTCTACAACCCAAATTCACAAGGGTTCTACTAAGGAGAACAGACAATGCAGAATAAGAAATCTTTAATAGTGTATTGCATTAATATATCTCATCTCACCAGTCATTTCCAAGGAAAGATAAAAAAGAACAATGTGGGGAATAGATGATCATTTAGTAACAGCATTTAAACAGTGTCTAAACATGCGCAGGGAAGAGCACTGCAACCTAAGATTCCCGCTTTTCTAAAGGGTGCAGAAAAGCCTAGTAGCAAGAAGCAGCAATAACTCAACACACTCAACAGTGGCACCTGTAACTGGAGAGCAAGGCTGCATTGTGGCCAATTAACTCCATAGGCACCACATATATTCAACCTATTAAGGTTAAAATAATTAGAAATCAGCCAGAAAAAGGTCAGTTTTAAGAGCAGAAAACATGGCAGCTAACTGGCATTTGAGCTTTGCTTTTAGGTGAGGCTACTACTAAGATAAAGCCTATCCACCATTTGTATTTTGTGAGGAAGTCATGAGGAGCACCAGGGAAGCCACCTTGGGAGGCCACACATCTAGTTAGTGAGAACTGCTTTTAAATGAGATTTTGAGCTTTAGGGAAAAAAACCAAGGGAGTAAAGTCAGATAAGGGCTTGAGTTTTTTAACCTGTCTTAGCTGTACTTTAGAAGACAATGCCCGACTGGGTGACAGCCTTTGATAAACCTAGCAAACACTACTCCAGCTACTCCATGTCTGTAGCTGTTCCTCTAAGTGTCCCCACTGTTTTCTGTCTTTGGCAATTTTCTCCAGTGAGGAGAAAGTCACAGTCTCCAGTCACAGTATGAACTTGCTCAATTTTAAAGGCTTCCTAATTTTATCATTCCTCTATCCTCTTGACTGTTCTTGAGACTGGGTATCATGAAAATGACCTTATTTTCTATTTTCTACCATCCAGTTACATGCTCTGCTACTGAAGTCATGGGCATTTCAATTCACTTGGTCCTCTTCCTTCTTTATAAACACTCTTGCAATGCCTGGTCAGATCATGCTCTTCATATATTATTCTCTTACATCAGATCAAAACCTCCCTTCAATATTTCATATATCAAAGCATTTAGCAGGTGACCAAGCCTCATAACCATATAAAATAACTAATCTGAAAACAGTCTTACAGAACCAAAACCCAGGTATTTTTCAGCAGCTGAGCAGAACAACAACAAAACATTCAGATAAACACCAGTGCTTGCCCTTCCAGGGATGGAAACACTGCAGACCACAAAAGTGAAACATTTAACACTGTATCACAAGCAGTATCTCCCACAAGTAGCATTCATGCCTGATACTGTAAAACTGTGAAAGTGTTCAATTTACAGCTTTGCAGGTGCTTACTCTTTGATTTTACATGATTTAGTATATTCTAGGATGAAATTAATCTTCTCAGCTCTGGAGATCTACAATGCCGACAACTACAGCTGATACAGTTCTTTTAGATTCCCTTTATAATCAGTGGGAAGAAACAGGCATTTCTGGCACACAATTAATTTAAAATATTTTAGGATCAACTTCACAATAAAAGGAATTGTGCTGTTGCCTTCACTAATTATTCTGACTAGATCTATTACCTGGGTCTACACTGATTATAAAGAGAGTCTAGCGTGAATAATTCCAATGCAGACATACTTACTTTTATGAATAAAATTAATCTTAAATAAAATTGTATTCTAAATATTATCTGCATAATCATTGATAATTAAAAAGAAGCTTGCTATTTGTTGTTCAAAGTGAATAATCTAGACAATGACATTCTAAAATTATTTGGACTAAATATTGTAATATATTGTAATATTTTAAGTTATTAAAACAGGACAGAATTCTTTTGTCTTGTGGGAAAAAGGGAAAACAGTTAGGTGGCTATCTTTTATACTAAAATGAGAAGTCAAAACTTTTAAAAACTACTTTTAGGAAAGAAGCATATGCAACTATTATACCTTCAGAATGATTTTCCCCAAATGAGCTGTGAAATTGCCAGGAAAACACCAAACAAATGCAATCATTCAAAGAGTTACCATGAAGAATAAAAAAAAAAAAAAAAAGAGAAAAAAAAGACTCCTCCAGGATTTCTGAACAAGCTGCTGAAAATGTCTATACATTCAATTCAAACTTCCTTACACTGGGACCCTGTTGTTGGTTAATAATTCCATGTTTTTCCCATTTGCCCTTATTAGACAAAGAGTTGCTATTAACCTTCTTATTTTTCTTTTGCTCACATTATATTTGAAGTACAGTTAGGGGAGTAATTTAAAATGGAACACCAGTCTTACTGGCAAAGCATTGAATAGATTTTCAGAAATGTTATAATGAAAGAATATATTTTGTAGCACCTTTCTGAGTATTTCAGCATGAATGATTTAAGTCAATTTGGATCTCAAAGTTTAAACATTTACAGAACTTCTGTCTCAGTCAAAACAGTGGAGAGTGAACTAGCCTGACGTAGCCTCTTTTTTATTTGCATCTCCAAAAAAAAAATAATCTGAAATTCAGAGCAGCTTCAACCTTATCAGAAAATAATCAACTACAGCACCTCTCTAAAGACAGAAGATCCACAAAGAAGTTAACAGGGTTTTCTCTAATACTTCTCCTTGACATATATTTTTGCAGCATAAAAATCCCCTAATATCCTCTCAACTTGAGAGAAGTCATGTTCTGAAAAAGTCTGCACACATCTCCCTCTAATATATCCAAAACTAATTTTCAACATGACTGCAAAAGAAATAAAATACAACAAAACCTGACATGGGAAGAGATAGTCCCAAATGTGTTGTGAGCAATGCAATGTTCCCTCTGATGTCAAGAAATTTTCTTATATAACATATTGGTAATCTCAATATACTTATTTTGATTGCATTACAACTAGTTAGCCCCTACTGAAACCTCTTGAACAGCCATAAAAACTAGGTAAGACAAGACAAGAAAAGACAAGACAAGACAAGACGACTGTAGCCTACATCGACCTGAAATTCAAACCACTGCTACTTTGATCTTCCATCATTCTACTGCAGTGAAAAATAATTCCCAAATTATAACAATCAAACAAGAAATAATTCCCATAGCCAGATCCTGAACACATAAATCAATGTTTCCCTCTGGCTAGCTCAGCTATGCCTTCAATGCCAGAGTTCCTTTACTATTATTACTGATAGGCAGGCATCAAGAATGCTAAGTGTTTTGGTTTTGTTTGGTTTTTTGTTTTTTTTTTTCAGTTTCAGCATTCACCTTAATTTCCAGAACCTTCTGTAACTAGAAACCTTTGTTTTTCCTGTTCTAGAAAAAAAATCAGCTTCACAAACCCATCCCGTCTCCCCACAGCCCCATGTTTGTATCATCTCCTCCTCCTCCCTCTTCAGACCAGGACCAGCAGCAACTGCTACGAACAATCCATTTTTGGCCTGAATACTCACAAAGTGCTCAGACGTAGCAGTATGAAGCACACAATGAGAAGAATCTGTCCTTGATCCAAAAAGCTTCCCAGCAAAGCTACAGCACTGAAGTCACGCCACAACATATATTGCGAAATGACAGCTTATCTAAGATGTTTTTTTCCTTTCAACAAGTAGCATCCTCATGATTTCCAGCTACTCCATCTCAGGCACCCTCTGGAAAAGCCTATTCTCTTGTCATATTTCAGGAATTGTTCACCAACAGCTAGATCGTGGTGAAAAAATTTCCAAACTGATAGCAATTCTTTTGAACGGAGCAGTCATGGTCTCAAATGTACTTTAGGATTAGGTGAAAAAAGCCTGAGGGCATCGGAGGTGCTTGATCATCTGAAGAGTGTTTTCTAAAGAAAACAGGTCTTCTGTGTGCTCTTTCTCTGTAATATTTTTACATGCATTTAGTGAATTAAATTTAAACTAGCCTCTTGAATAGGAATATCTGTCAAGACCTTAATTTATAGGGAATCATGATAAATGTTTATAGTGGAATAAGACCAATTTGTATGTTGTACAAAGCTCTCAAAATCCACCCGAGTCCTAGGTATCTTTTATTTTTTTGATGTTTCTCAGCACAATGTAATTTTTTTCCTCTTACTTCCAGAAGTCTTACCTACCACCCACTAGAGACCACCTATTTATTAGCTTGCTGTGAACACATTCTGAATACTGACATCAATACAGTTTTGTAACACAGAGATGACATTTCTGAATTTGAGCTGTTTACAACCAAGGCAAACTTCTCTCGGCATTAGTGCTGAATCTAAGCACCACCAGCAGATGTCTGGAGACCGTAGCAGAAAATCACTGAGTAAATCACACTCAAATTGTTCCTATGGTATTTACAATAGAGTCCAATAAAAAAAACTTGAAATGTTTAGTTCTTTTTTTCCGCTATGGAAAGTAACCATCTCATACTTTCTCGAGAGGTTTCAAGGCATATATTTTCTCTTTGTACCTTTCTATTTTTTACTAAAGGACTCCAGACTGTTAGGGGTTGACAAAGACAGTAGCCAAGGCAGGCAAGTCTGCTGCGGCTCCACGGTCCCAGGCCCAGCCAGCAGAGAGGCTGGGCTGTGTCCCCAGGAGACACACACAAACATACATATGCAATATATATATAGATGTTGGTACACACAGATATATGTGGACAGAAACACTCAGCATTCACATGATCACAAACAACACTGGCAGCCTCATTCTGTTCCCCTCTCTAGGCAAGCAGGATAAAGCCCCGCTAGTGGGAAAAATATACATACAATGTTGATCCCTTCAGTAATTGGCCTTGGATGCTGTTCATCCTGTAACTGGCACTGCACAACCTGGACCTTCCAGTTATCTTGCACACACATGTACTACAGATCCCCAGTTACTGGCCTTAGATGCTACCAGTACCTGGTGCCTGGATCCTCTCATGTCCAGTTGCCTCAAACAGGCCTCCTGGCTGACCTGTGGGCTTAAAGCTGCTTTGAAACGTGGCTCCCAGGCCACTTATCCTACTCACTGGCTAGTCCAGCTTGGTATTCACTAACCATTACACATTGATAGTTCCTCATTAACAAGCAAAGGAAGTGTGGGTTAGATCAGTGGACAGTGAGGTGGATAGAGAACTGGCTCAACAACAGCACTTAGAGGATCATGATCCATGCGGCAGAGTCTGGTTGGAAGCCTGTAACTAGTGGTGTCCCCCAGGGGTCTGTGCTGGATCCACTCCTGTTCAATATATTCACCAATGATCTGGACAAAGGGACAGAGTGTAGCCTCAGCAAGTTCGCTGATGATACCAAGCTGGGAGGAGTAGCTGATACACCAGAAGGCTGTGCTGTCATCCAGCGAGACCTGGACAGGCTGGAGAGTTGGGCCNAAGGCTGAGAGGCCTGGGCTTGTTCAGCCTGGAGAAAAGACTGAGGGGGGATCTTATCAATGTTTATAAGTATCTGAAGGGCGTGTGTCAGGAGGATGGAACTGGACTCTTTCCAGTGGTGCCCAACGATAGGACATGGGTCAATGGGCACAAGTTGGAACACAGAAAGTTCCATTTAAATATGAGAAAAAACTTCTTTCCTGTGAGGGTGCCAGAGCAGTGGCACAGGCTGCCCAGAGAGGCTGTGGAGTCTCCTTCCCTGGAGACATTCAAACCCCGCCTGGATGTGGTCCTGTGCCCCCTGCTCTAGGTGTGCCTGCTCACGCAGGGGGGTTGGACAAGATGATCTCTGGAGGTCCCTTCCAACCCCCACCATTCTGTGATTCTGTGATACTGACATATACATACACTCTGGTCTCTCCAGCTGCTGGCACCCCAGTCTCAGGGACCCCTCTCTCATTAAGTCCCCACTTCAGTTGCTGGTACTTCAACCTCCATACACAAACACCCACACAGCAGAGTCCTGTTACCCAGGAAAATAATTAGCTATAGAGTTTAATGAGAGGATAGGACAGACTGTGGCGATCAAGAATGGTCAGACAAACACCATGGTCTGACAAGCCACCCATTTCCTCGTAACTTGCCCCTTTTAGCCCCTGCTCTATTGTCCCAAGCATGTTCCTCCCCAAACTACCTTGACCTCTGTGGTGGGTTGACCTTGGCTGGCTGCCAGGTGCCCACCCAGCCACTCTCTCGCTCCCCCTCCTCAACAGGACAGAGGGAGAAAATACGACAAAAAAGCTTGTAGGTTGAGATAAGCACAAGGAGATGGCTCACTAATTACTGTCACAGGCAAAACAGACTCAACTTGGGGAAATTAATTTATTGCCAATTAATAACTAGGATTAGGCTAGGATAGTGAGAAAAACAAAACTGAAAACACTTTTCCCCCATTCCCCCTTCTGCCCAGGCTCAATTGCGCTCCCAGCTCCTCTACCTCTTTCCCCACCAGGCAGTGCAGGTGGGTGGGGAATGGGGGTTGTGGTCTGTCACATAATGCTTCATCTCTGCTGCTCCTGCCGCTGCTCCCCTGCTCCAGCATGGGGTCCCACCCATTGGACACAGTCTTGCCATAACTGCTCCAATGTGGGCCTTTCCCATGGGCTGCAGTTCTTCATGAACTGCTCCAGAGTTGGTTCTTTCCACAGGGTACAGCCCTTCAGGAATGGACTGCTTCTGCATGGGTCCCTCACGGGGTCACAGGTCCTGCCAGAAATCCTGTTCCTGTGTGGGCTCCCCTCCACAGGCTGCAGCTCCTGCCAGAAGCCTGCTCTGGTGTGGGCTCTTCACAGGCTGCAGCCTCCTTTGGGCCGCATCCACCTGCCTTGGTGTGGGGTCCTCCACAGGCTGCGTGGATATCTGCTCCACCGTTAACCTCCATGGGCTGCAGTGGGACAGCCTGCTTCACCATGGTCTTCACCACGGGCTGCAAGGGAGTCTCTGCTCCAGTGCCTGGAGCACCTCCTCCCCCTCCTCCTTCTCTGGCCTTGGTGTCCACAGGGCTCTCTCTCACATTTCTTTCACTCCTCTCTCACAGCTGCTGTACAGCGCTTTTTACCCTTTCTTAAATATGTTATCATGGAGGTGCCACCAGCATCACTGATAGACTCAGCTTTGGCCAGTGGTAAGGTGGTTTTGGAGCTAGGTAGAGCTGGTTGTGTCTGGCATGGGGCAGTTCCCGATCTTTTCTGACAGAAGCACCCCTGCAGCCCCCTGCTACCAAAACCTTGCCAGATAAACCCAGTACAATCCCCTTCTGTAGACTCCTCCTGACATGTCATAGCCGGGACATGGGGTGGACGGCTGTCCTGTGACAGCCCTGGAGCAGGGGGCTCCTTCCTCTGATGAGCTTGCCAGGAACCCCCACCACCCTGCCTCTGGGCTCCACCGTGCTCCTGGGGATGAGCCCTCCATCACACAACCTCACCCAAACTCTAACTATATAACCCTACTAACTGGACAGAGACTATGAGATATCTGTCAGTTATGGTGAACTGCTGAGCGCTATGTAATAACTTCTGGCAACTTCAAGCAGTGCTTTGAAAATTCTTATTTGTGCTAATTAGCTGTGACCAGCAATTTTTGTTTTTTAAACATTACATGCTCTGTTAAAACAAACTGATCTGTCAGGTAAACATTATTTAGGGCTGCAGACCAAACAAAAGTTATATATTAACTGAATGCCTATTTTCCATTTTTTATTTAAACATTTCTAATATACCAAAGTTTTCTATGAGACTCATGAAAAATTATCACAGAAACAACCCTAGTATTTTAACATACTCTTGCTGAATCTTGTGAAGAGAAATGAAATTAACAGCAAATTGTCAAATTTTTACAGCTCGATTACATACTAAGTCCAGTGCCTGAGCTGTAGATGCTGGGTGAAAGGCGCAGCAGCGGGTGACTCAGACACCTGCTGTAAAACAACTGTGCAATTCAAAATTGTTGAGAAAGTTTTGTTGGCTTAAGTTTCTGCCCGTAGACTTCATGCTGAATTATAGAAAGTTTGTCCAGGTCAGGAGTTTTGCTTCATGACCCTTTCACCTCTTCTCCAGTTTCTTGTTTCTTCACTTCTGAGATTGCTATAACAGAATGTCCCCAACTCCTTTTCACTGCAAAATAGGTGCCCGTGCTTTCACCGTGTCTTTGGACAGTCACCACCAGCCATACATCTGGTAACAGGGAGTTTGTCCACTTGTGTCAGTATTTGGTAACAGCATAGCCAGATAGGTTATTTCTGAATATCCCAGAATCTCTCTCAATATATTCTGTTACGCAAAAGGTGTACTGACAACTGCATTGCACTACTCTATTTTGAGAAAAATTTCACACAGTGAATCGTAAAACACATGTCAGTTCATATCCACCTACAATAATAGAAATATCAGCCTATAAAGAAAAATCGAATTATATGGTATACATGTAAGTAACATCTAGAGTTTGAACTACAAGTTAGTATAGCTACAGATTCCCAAATATTTAAAACATTTAATAAGAGATAAATATAAATTATAATATAATCAATATTTCATAATTGTAAAATCTCTCTCAAAATACAAGCAGATTAATATTAATTTATTTTTAGCTACTGTACTTAATCAGTAAACTGAAGTATTCACTTTAATATTCAATTTATTTAATCTCTATCATATCCAGGACTTTCTGTATCAAAAGGAAGAGGCTTACCTGGAAACCACTTGTGCCCTTTCTACTATCAACTTTGCAAACAGGCACACTGATATTTATTCACTCTTACTACTTTGTGTAGATAAAAAGGCTGCATTTTTGTGCAGCATGTCTTAAGAGAGGAGGTCTGAACAAAGCCCTTAGAAAGCAGAAAAGTAAACAGTAAAAAATCCTCAGCAAATTACTCCTAGCAACAGCAACAGTTCTAACAGTCCAGGTTTTCAAAAGCAGACTCTAGCAAACAGCACCTTCACTATGTTTACTGGCAAAAAATGTACTGCAAATCTTGCACATAACTAGAAAACAGAATGATTCTTTTGATCATTTGTTTGCAATGTGGGCAAAATAAAACTGAGCTGTCCTCTGAAACTTAGATGCTAAAGGCCCCAAGCAGTTAGTAAAATGCCATTTCTGAATTACCTTTCTTTTTAAACACAAAGCAATTATTCAAGATCATCATACTGGTGCAATATGAATTAACTAATGGACTGCTCAGAAGTCAGTAATTATGACTCCGTTTCTTTACATATGTGCAAACAATTTCAAGTGTCCTTGTTGTTTCAATGATACTATCATTTCTTTAGAGAAATAACCTGAAAATGTCAGCGGGGAAAAAAATGCACAGAGAAAATGTAAATAAAAACTGGATGCTATTTAAATTAAGTTTAGTTAAATTTTTCCTATAATTCAAGAATCAGGAATGGGAGAAAGTTTGGGGATATTTAGAAACAAAAAGATTTAGTGATGAAATGAAAACATAAATTAAAAATAGAAATGTAGAATACATAGAAGAGAAGAGAAAAATATTTAGCAAAAATCAAGATAAATGAGAAGTTATAAAATATAACTGTTATGTGAATCTAAAACACTGAGGAATAATTTACGGTGGGAGGCCAAATAGCCAGTAAAGTTACAGCATACAAGGGACAAAACAAACCTTAGGCCCATCAGTGGATATAAACACAGAGATGAAAAGAATATGAACAATAATACAGTTCAGTATATATTTCCATTTTGTTTCCTAATATAAGGAAGACAATAGTTATGAAATACTAACTTACTACCTACGGAAGAAGAGGTTTAGCAATGTCTGCTCAGTACTAGCTTCATGAAACACTAGACCATAACAGCTTGTACCTGAGATGTCTGGACATGGATAAGATGTTAATCTTTAATTGATCTTAGAGCACCTAGAAAAATACAGAAGAATGGAAGTAGCTAACACTAGGGACTGCCATACATGTTGGTTGTGGCAATAACAACTTACTCATTATCAAGGTATTAATGTTCACTGTTATTATCCAAAATGAAAAAGAAAAGCTGCCTGAATAACACAAGAATAAACATATATTGTGCCATCTGGAAGTAGATACAATCAATATGGTATCCAATAGGTATGGCTTTACAAACAGATTATTTTAAGCCAGGTAAACACATCAAGAACAGTGGAACAGTCACTGTTTTCGAAGAACTGTGGTATAGGAGTCTTCAGGAAGCAAGCTAAAACTGTCCAAGACTAATGCTACATGGAAGGAACAAAGATACTAAAAATAAAATTAAAAACTATTATACCAGTCTATGATTATGGTCTAATTCGCATGTTTTCTATTACTACTTAAACATGTTACAAATTCTGTGTCTGCAGCACAGACATACATATACATATATATGTGCACACACATAAGATATTTATAACCTAGCTGACACTCTTGCATTTCTTAGGTCAGTTATTCACACCCAAGCAAAACTTCGAATCATACTTACCCCAGTATACGATTCATTCCATGCCTAGCAGCATAATGGAGCGGCGTATTGTGCTGGTATGTTTCTCCATAAGAAGTATTTGGGTCAAGACTTTCTTTTAGTTGAGGGTTGCTCTCATAGATTTGGCAGGCCAGGTTTTCATCTCCATTTATAAGAGCTTTGCGGAATTTGGTGGTTGTATTTCCCATGTTGCTAGCCTAGCTATCAGTGACACTTTTTCCTTTCCCCTTCATCCACTTGTTGTACGGTTCTGTAACATGCTTCACAGCCTAAAAAGACAAACAGTATTTCAGTTATTCTGTAAAAGACTCTCTCCTGGAAGAATTCACCCAGAGCTACAGCACTGTAAGCAGGCATATGAAGAAGTACATAGGGCCTGCAAACTCTACTCACGAATTGCTGAAGTCCTTCTAGGTAAATACACAGAAATTCCCAGTTCTTCACAGATTATTTCCCTGATAAATTGTGCCATCTCCTTGTGCAACTATTTTCACTAGCCATATTCTTTGAACATTTATAGAAAAGAAAAAAAAAATGGCCAATATCTACCTGTATTAGAAGACAGGGATGAATACGAAATTGCCATGAATGAAAAGTGAATTAAAAATTAAAAGTGATCTCAAAACACAGTAGAACCAAAGCAAAATTCTGAAACAAGGAGGTAAAATTCTTCAAAAGCACGCAAGAAAGCAGACATCAGTTTAACTTTCACCTAAACAAGATCATGTAAAACTGTGCTTGAAGCACCTGTGCTTGTGTAGGTGGGTGTAAACAGCACCCTTCTGTGCCAGCAAGACAAATGCACATGAACACAGGAGTTGCCATGGCCCCGTCTTAACTGCTAAGCAGACTCTTCAAAAAAAACCACCCAACCCCATTTTTAGAATGACACTTAAAGACCCACAATGAATGGGCCCATACAATGCCAGGCATTATACTGGCACAAACGAACTTCACCTTACAAGTACTTCAAAGTACTTGCCAACTGCTATGCTCCACAGCCTCTCACCTTTACCTTGCAGAGGGGACCAGCAGATCAAGTTGCATAAAGACAAGGCAGACAGAGCACCTCTGCTTGTGAGATGGGACAAGAGAAGCTTATCAGGTCACACAGTTGGAAAGAACACACGCTGGTTTATGTCAGAGGGACAGACAGGGGACTCAGCACCAGGCTGCAGCTGGTAGCACAGTGAACCTTCTAGGAGGTCTCTTTTGTGCATGAGTCATCCCATCCAGACTGCTCCATGCCAGACCTTTCACCCCACAAAGCACACACCGGGATCCAAATATGCCAGGCACAGCAGGTTAGGAAATGGAGATTGATTATGTTGGGCACATATAATTAGGCAGGCAGGAGCTGCTTTGTGCTCAGTACCTTATATTCAACTTGTTGGGACTACCTCAAAACTTCTATTTCTATATTGGCTTTCCAGCACAAATTACTGGTTACAAATGAATTACAAGTTACTGGTGTCCAGACAGCATTATAGACAGAAGAAATAGAGGAATCCAAGGGGTCTAGAGCTGCAGAAAATCCAAGGGAATCAGGATGCGGATGCAATTCATGTGAAAGGGTTTCAGGAAACCTGGGGAAGAACTGCAATGAGATATTTTTGTTTCCCCGGAGTAGTCCTCTCACGAGCTGCTTTCAGCTACTGTTGTGAACTTATGTGTCACGTTGCTTCCCAGTCCTGCTATAGCTTTGCTCAGATCCCATTCTGCACGAGATCCTACCAGTGGGAGTCTTGTGCTGTTTCCTCTCTACAGTTCCTCTGAGAGGTCATTTTGTGAAGGGGAGGGAAAAGACCACTTTCACCATAATCCCACCAGTGCCGTCAGGGCCGTTCAAGAAGGAGAGCAGTGGCCTTGGTGACCTTCGTTTTCATCCCCTCTTCCTACAAAACCTTGGTGAGTCAACCCTTATTTTGGAGTTGCTGTGTCCTACCTTTTGATGTCACTGTGTGAGATGACAGTGACCCTGTCTAATCAGCTGACTCAACATGCTAAACATGTTGCCCATGTTCTCTTCTGTGACCTGAGTTACCTAACAAGCAACTGCATTAAGCAGCTGAAAGTTTCTCAGAATAATAATGAAACAGGCACTCATCTAAAAGCAAATGCACACCCTTCATATGTTTAGTTATATACACAAACCAAAGCCCAGATTCCTCAGTCACACTAAGGATTCTGCAGCATTTTGTATCTTTCTGTCATCTCTATATTTTAAAATATAAACATGCAGATACTATACAGATATAATACTTATATTCTTCCAGAAAGCCACTGCATGTTTACCTTACCATGTCACAGCTCTCAGTGCTATAGATCAATGTTTTCAGATGCAGAATCAGCTGCATTATTTAAAATACTGCATAGTTTCAGGCTTTAATGAAAGACTGTACAAAACCACGAAAAAGTCTATACTCCTTTCAGTCAACCAGCAGTTTATATTACCTTCAACAGCTAGGATCTCAAAAATAACTTGAAAGAATGATTTTCAGTAAAGTTTGTTAACGAGATTAGTTTGTGGTATTATATTCTGTCAATCCCTGTCCACCAATACAAACTAAATTTGAAAAGAACAAGAGCCTGAAAGATATCATGTTCCTAGAATCTTTACGAAAATTGATCATGAAGACCCCTAGCACTCATACTTAGAAGAAAAGCACAAAACCTTCTTCCATCATTTGAAATTAGAAGATAACAGCACAAATTGCCATGCACTTATTTCTGGAAATTAGCACATGGATAGCCTGCGTCAGCTGCAGAACATGCTGCCTCTTGCCCAAAACTGGAACATTAAACAAACGTGGGTAGGGATGAGAGAGGGCGTTGAGAGTATAAGGAGATAAGATGGTGCCCTCAGGCAGTCTGAAAGGAAGCTGGGGCAGGGTGGTACTGTTGAGATGTTGAAGAGGAGATCTGAATGCATTAAAGTAGGGGTCTGGAAATGCATGGGAGAACTGAGGGTCTGTGTAGGCTGGCTCTACAGAACTAAAAACCTCAAGTTATTGCAGTGCAGAAAAGGCAGAAATTGTAAATTTCATTAATTCTATTGCACACCAAACAAACTATTTATTTTTCATGGAGTATGGATATATTACATGGTAGCACAGTCTTCAACAATTAATAATATAAAAGACATAGGCACATTGCTCAACTATTATGTACATTATCGTAACATCTGGGAATTTTAGGAATATGAAGCATGTGTTGCATAACAGACTGAACAAAACAGTGACGTCTGCTCCCATAAAAAGAGCTTAGAGCCTATGTGCACAATAAAGGGTTATATATGATACAGACATGACATAGAAAGGTGAATGAAATAAAAAGAGTAAAATACTTGTCTGCATAACAGGACCACTCTCCAAATGAAAATATTCTCAGTCAAAGGAAAGGGAGAATTTGAAGAAGGATTATGAAACAGAGCAATGATGTGGCTTTGAACATACACAAGTGAAACTCCTTGCAAAACCAAGAATCAGCATAGAAGTACTGAAAATTTAGCAAATGGCTAATGTAACTATAACCATCACATTATCATAATAAAATATAAGATGATAGAATGGGGATAGACCGTGAAAGCCCTTCAGGTGAAGGCAAACAGCTTATATTTGGTGTGAGAGCAAGAAACCAACCTCTGGAAGAATGCAAGGAGAGAAGTGACAGGGTCAAAACTAACCCAGAAAACAATTCCTTACATAAAATACATTATATGAGAAACTGTACTAATGCCTTTCACTTTCATACAGTATCCACAATGTCTTTCATATTTAGCACTATGACAGGCATTACCCTTTTATGATTTGGAAATTTTGTGGGCCACAGTGTAGTTTTCTTTTCTGAATTAGCCATTAAACATGCCAACAGAAATACAGAAAGACAGGGGAGAAGCTGCCTCTGTACCCTGGCAGTAACAGTTGGCTTCCAGCATGTTTGGAAGTCCAGAAGAAACCAAGATGTGACAGCTGCTGCCTCTCTCAAGCTGCCGTGGCTCATGACTGCCCTGCTGTAAAATATTCAAGATCTGCCCATTCAGAGTCTTCAGTTCTTCTTTCAGCTAACAGACCAACTACATCTGCTACCAAAGAAGCCTTTACTTCAGCTGAAGGAGAAAAAGGACAAAATATGAGCTGATGCAACAAAGTTCTGGATGTGAAAATGGCTGAAAGGGGCCCAGTCTGCCTTCTTTTTGTGGTTTTGTTTTTTTTTTTCCATTAAGAGCTTCCAACCTGTTATGTACTCTCAGAGGACAGTAAGCTAACAAGGCCAATGCTGGAACCAAGCAGCGATTCACAGAAAGGAAACTTGTTTCGCTCTTTCGACCCCTCATTTCATATTTTTGAACCTGAAGGGCATGCAGTATATTTCCTCCTGAAAGGGGGGAAGCTGGTAGCAGGGAAAGGGCCTGGAAGGTCCAGCCAGTCTACAACCTCAGGGACCTGAATTGCTCCCATGGGCTGAATACAGGGGTTCCTAAAGCAGTTTCACCAGCTCCCAGGCTTGCATGGCTAGCGTGCACTGTCAACGTCACTGGTCTTGCTTTGCTGCTTGTATAAGCCCAGCATTTAAAATCCCTAGGCTATTTTTTTAATGTGCTGTATAACAGAAACATCACAGTTGAACAAAAATAACAAGATAAAAATGAAAACTTTAAAGTATTTTATCTTAATAAAATCAGATTTGAAGAGAATTTTAGAGGGCAAAGGCAAGATATTTGTTTGGCAAGCAGACCAGTTCACTGAATTTTCAAGTTCTGTGATAACAGAAGGGCTATATCATAGCCTTTACCATAACCTCATAACATTTATCATAATCACAAATATCATAACCTTTTACACCAAAGAATACAGGAAAAACTAAATGCAATGTTTGCTAAATATATCCTATATATTTCAGAATTCCAAACATGAACCATCTCATTCAAAATTAGGAACTGTATTTACTACTCTACTATTCCCAAATAAAATTTCCAGCTTAAACAAAAAAACAAAATACTGATTATACAACCCACTTTGAAGTCTAAGGAAAGATTCATATAAACTCAGTCAGGGGAATCACACTTCTCTGCTTTGACAATGAACAGTAAAACTTCTATGGGCTTATTAGCAACACTGCTAAAAGCAGCACTTTGATATCATAGCTCTATAAATATTTAACAAAGAGATGGCCACTCTCATAGAAGCTTGAAGACTGAGTACAAGATGAAAAAAGGGTGGATACAGAAAGACATGGGTAGAGCAAGGCAACAATGAGATTTTGAGAGCAGTTGCACCAGCTGCCCAATTACTATTGATTTTTCCATGGGCGTCATCATAGAAGTAAGTTTGAAGAAGGACAATTGTAATGGCTTAATAGGATTTTAGAAGGAGTTCCTCCTTTGAAATACTGCCACGGTGCTTGCTAGAAGTTTATAATGAATGATAAAATATCGTACAAGTGGGATCAGGTGGAACATCCTACTTCTAACACTTATTTAGGAACCGTGTATTGAACACACAGTTCTTTCATGAGATGATGTACCTCTCAATTTACATTTGAATTGCTTTAATACTGAAGCAGAATTTCTCACTGAATGTAACACTAGCACATGATCATAAGGCAGCCATTCTATATATTGGGGGATGAAGAAAAGAAAGGGAGACATACTGTGCTACGTAGTACTGCTTATGAAATCTATCAAAAACAGTAAAAAAACCCTCATGTTTAACTTATAGCATTTAAGACAATGCTATATATTTCTTGCACCAAAAAAATCTATTATCTATGTAATGAGAAGAAGTCAGCAATAGATCCAATCATCATTTGCAACCATTATTTTACAATGTAACACTGTGTAATTCAACAGCTTTTTAAAAAGTGCACTTCAGATTCCACAAAAGTAGTTTTTCATGTGAACTGTAAGAACATTATTGTGGAACAGCAGAGTGAGCCAAGCTCAAAGAAGTAAGACTTTACATAGCCCCTCATAATTAAATCTTATCAAAATAAAATACATTATTGACTAAAATTAGTGTATGTAACAAGGTTTCTATCCCCCTGGAAAGACAAGTGATAATGAATTGCCTACACAAAAAGAATGAAGATAAAAGGTATTAAAGCAACTTGTTTTCCAAAAGTACTTTTGCTGCAAGTATAAAATACTATATTGCATTCTAAAAGCATCTTCTGTTTCAAGCACAGTTAGCTGAAAAGGTAACTATTTTATTTGTTTTGGATCCTGCAGTTAAACAGCTCATTTTTAAAAGCTGCATTTCTAAAATATTTACTGCAGAGTCCGCCCTTCATTATAAATCATAATTTATTGCAGAAGGGAATCATGAACAGCTTTGTGTTTTAGGAGAAAGCCTAGTAACCTGGTATACTTCAGAGGAGTGTCATTGTCGTGATTTAGCCCCGGTCA
>VZTV01055203.1:0-26666 GCA_013400875.1 Anhinga rufa
TCTGTGATTCTGTGATTTTATTATATGATTCTATGAAATATCAAGATTTCATAAAGTCTGGCTAAGATATCCATTGCATCTCCTCCACCTACAAGTCCAGTGTTCCTGTTACGTTATGGAATTATGTTGGGTTTACATTTGTCCTGACAAGTCCATATTGGCTCTTGTCAGGAAAATTCTCCAGGCCTGCTTATGAGAAGCCTTTCTTGCCATGCGAATTTTAACAGTTCTTCCAATAAACAAGACGTATCATTGGATGCGTTATTTCCAAAATCCTTAAATTTATGGAGTCTGAATAGCAAGAATAAGCTAGTAATTGGCCTCTAAAGGCAAGAGGTCAACCAGCCTGTTTAGATTTTAGATAGGCAGCAAGTGACTCAGCAGAGCTAAAATCTTGCCAAGCTGACTTTTGTTAGATTTAAAGCAGAGAAAAATATTTGACAGTGAGGACATAATTTTAAGTATCTTGATACTTTTAGGCATTTTGTGTCTTGTGTGTTATTTCCTTTAATTTAAAACTTTTGGAAGGTAACATAGGGGTCACACACAAGGAGTTATCACAGTTCAGACTTGCCGTTCACTTTGAAGTGCTGGGGTTGGAAGCAGTCCAGGATCCTGTAACATGCAAGTCGGGAACTGCACTTGGAAAGAATTGCTGAGGTTTCTGAAAAGTAGGGAACAAGGCAATTGCATTTTCTCACCTTTTATTCTTCTGATGCATGTGTAAGCACTCAATAAACGTTATTTTTACATAACGATTGCATTCTTTTTCTTAGGTACAGCTCAGTACGCTGCATTTGCTTAAAAAACGAACCACCATGGAAATGGTTAAGCTACAGAAGAAAATTTAAAAC
Source organism: Anhinga rufa (assembly GCA_013400875.1). Classification (NCBI taxonomy): domain Eukaryota; kingdom Metazoa; phylum Chordata; class Aves; order Suliformes; family Anhingidae; genus Anhinga; species Anhinga rufa. The sequence continues at coordinate 855 of VZTV01055203.1, forward strand.
AGATTGGGCTGCAGGTAGAAAGGTTGGGTTTCTGTTCAGCATTAGAGATATTGTGAAACTCAGAATGGAAGCTGTGGGACCTGGGCTGGTCGCTGCATCTTTAACATGTTTAAACAATTGCCTGTCTTGTTTTAGGAGCTAATTTCATTTGTGGGTTTTTTTGGAAGAGTTCTAGGATTTGGGTTTTTTAGCCAGCTCTAATTTTGTTTGGCTTCTTTATGAAGGGAAGCAATTGCTTTAAGCCCTAGAATTTGCCTGCCTAACAGGAGATATTTTCACGGTGTGCCACTTTGTAATAAGGCCCCTTATTGAGTCCACAGTGGTAGGTGCTGACAGCATTTCATCCCCGTGCTACCATTTTTCTTTCCAAGATCCCTCCCGCCAGCAGGCTGGCCCCTGTTTCGGCACTTGTCTCCAGGGCAGCTCTGGCTGCGGTGTGGTCTCTGCGGTGGCCCTGCCTGACCCTGTTTTGAGTCATGGGGAACAGGCAGTTCCAGGGATGTTGGGGTTGGCAGCCTTCCCCTGGTATGGGGTGAGGGGGCTGGACGCAGTGCTTGGTGAGTTTACTTAGTTTCAGATACAGGAAGTGTCATTATTCAGCTTAAAAACCTGTGTCTTCTTGTCTGAAAGGCCCCACACCTGGAGCCTGCAGCCCTAAGAGATGCAGCAAAATCCTGAAAACTCAGAAACCACAGTTTTTGGAGCATTCAAAACAGTCATCTCTTAAAGAATAGACAATCTCTGCCTCAACAGAGGTCCCACTCTTCTGTTTAATGCCTCTTTTCACATAAAGGTAAAGAAATTTTCACAACCAAGTAGATCCAGGGAGGGTCTTACCTTCTCAGCACAATAGCAGGAGAGCACAGCTCTACCCGGACCTGACTGCAGATGCTATCAGCAGCATTCATCTGTGCTGTGCAGAAATGGAAAATATTTTAGTGGTGAGTTAACTAGGAGGCATATCCTGATCCAGCTTTGTCACAATAGCAGATCGCTGTGGGCACTTATCAGAGTTGCTCTCACTGTGGAATTTTAACTCGGGAGCAAACTTTTTGTCTTCCTTCACAAAGAGGGTTTCTCTTTGTTCTTTGTGAAAAAACAGGAGACAATTTGTCTGTTTTCTTTGGATAATCTTATTAAGAAAGATAAGGCTTGAGAAGGAAACAGCAGCTGAACACTGGTCGAGCGCATTCTGTCTTTTCTGTTGGTCACAGAGACAGATCCACCCTTGTCAGGTCTCAGTTTGTTCTCTAGTCTTCCTCCCTGTTTCACATGGCTTTAATCTATGGATTAAACCCACACAATTGATTTAATTACTGAAGCAGAGGCTTCATCTGTCTCAACTTATTTTTAAACATCAAGGCTGGGGTGAGGGGAAGGTGTCTGCAGAAGAGGATAGTGAAGGAAGGAGCGGAGAGGGGATTTACAGCACCAAGGTACCACTCCCTGTTATGCTTCAGCCCACGCTTCACATTCTTTCAATGGAGCAAAGTCAAGCTTGCTTTTTTTTCCCTAAGGTGAATCATGTTTGGAAAAATTTACTTGTCGTAAAGAAAATGATAGAATTTAAGCCCTAATATTTCTGGAGCTGCTGTTGGTAAGCTAATAGCCGTGGCCTGTTTATAATGTAATTGCATAGCTCCCTAAATTACTGCAGACTTCTTCATTAAAAAAGGAGAAAAAAAACCAACCCAAAGCCAAGCCTGTATAACCATAGCTCAGTAATGAAAGCTTAATTTATTTAAACTTTTACTACCCACATAAATGTGGATGGGTGACTGGAAGGAAGCCAAGTCCAAACTGAATGTAGCTGGTACTGTTATTCCCAAGTGAGTCTGTAAGTGACCTGAAACTGTTCTGCATTTTGCAACTGTTCTGAGGGCTCTCAGAGGCTGATACCTCTGCAAGTCAAGGATGTGATGATGTAAATGCCACCATCATTAACTCTTCTAATACTGACCACTTTGAAAGTACTCATCGAGCAAATGCATTACTTTTGGGTGCAGGTGCAAATCCCTGGGGTGATGTTGGTAATGCTACTGGGAGGGGAAACAAGGAACATAAAGGTAATCCCCATTGCTCAACTTATGTTCATCAGATGAAAGATTTAGTTATCTCCTGGGCATTGAAACTTGTAATTCTTTGAGGCTGGAAAGTGGTACAGCAGCCATAGAAAATGCATGGTTAAATAATAATGAAAAAAAACCAAACAACAAACCAGATGATTTAAATTAGTGTCCTTTCCTTTCCTCCTCGCCATAGTAGTTGCTTTTGATCTTATTGTTAAACAAGCAAGTGTTGATAATGATTCTTTTTTGTATTTCCAAGTTGGTCCTTTATCGATCTGTTCACACAGGCAGTGAATATTGCTGTGCACGGTGCTTTTATTCTGTATCCCTCACTCTTGGTGAAGCTAACAAGAAAACGAACCTTGTGCTGGATGTCCTGGCTTTCAGGGTCTTGTGATTCGCTCTTACTGCTTTCTCTTAAGGGATCTTGAAGCCAGAGCACAGAATGAATTCTTTCGGGCCTTCTTCAGATTGCCCAGGAAGGAGAAGCTGCATGAAGTTGTAGACTGTTCTCTCTGGACGCCGTTTAGTCGCTGTCACACAGTGGGAAGGATGTATACTTCAGACAGTTATATCTGTTTTGCCAGCAAAGAAAATGGCTGCTGCAATGTTATCATCCCACTTAGAGAGGTAGAGTTGTTTGTTTGTTTCATTTCGGATCTCCGTCTGCCTTTTTCTGCCGTAAGCATCCACTGTCACTTGACTTATCTGCAAACTATTGTTTGATGAAAAAGAGTAGGATGTTTGTGTGTATTGTGCCTACAGGATTGTTGTAAAGCTTGTTCTGGGACTCATTAGTGCATGAGTTCCTAAAAATCTGGGTGATTCAACATGATCCTCAAAGTGAAGTATGGACAGGTAATGCAACAGGACAGAGCACTGCAAAACCAGAGTCTGATCGGTCCAAGCCTTGGACAGTGCTCCCCTCCCAGTCCCACAAACACATACATCCAGCTTGACGTTGATGGAGACTTCAGTTCGGACCCATTCTAGCAATATAAAAGCGTCCTTGCCTGGGATCAACACTTAAAAGTGTTGAAGTTCTCCCTCTATAGACAAACTCTAGCAAACCTGTGGATACTTTGCAAACCTGTAGGGCAGAGAGAAAAAGGGGATGTTCTGGAAGCAGTGACGAGTTGCCACATTTCCATGAAATCAGAGTCTTATTTAAATGGAACGGAGGCTGCATGGGAAGGTGGTGGGAGTAGAAGAGGAGAAGGAAGCTGTCAGCAAACACCTGCCTGATCTGCTGTGGATACAAGGCTGTTATGATCTTTTAATTAAAGCTTTCCTTTCATCCTCAACTAACAACAGTAACATCAAAATATCCTAACTGTAGCAACTTATCTTCCATTGTTACAGAAATGGAAAACAATAAGAGAACAGTGTTATATACTTAACCAGAAACAACAAAACAACTGTTTTCCCCTATCCTCAGGAGTGTGAAAGTAAATTTTCTCCTCCATCCCATAGAATTTGATCACGGTGATCCTTTTCTGAATCTTCTTTTAATCATCACGCCCCTTTCTTTCGTTCTTTCTTCTCAGCCCACTCTCCAGAAGTGGGCCTCAAAGTCATTTAAAAAAAAAAGAAAAAAAAAGCAGCTGGGATACTTTTTGGTGCCTGCTGTGAGCTTCTAAGGAGACTGTAAACTTCAGGTGGTAGGATGTGTTTGGTCAAGGAAAGCCAATATGAATAACCATGTTTAAAGCATGTGTGTAAATGAATGCTGTGTTTGTACATTTTGATACATGGAGAATATTGGAAGATGTTTCTGTGGGTGTGGTGCATAATGTGTTTTCTATAATGTTTCTGGAAAAGGTAATCAGTATAGAGAAGATGGAGGACACGAGCCTTCTCCCTAATCCCATCATTGTTAGCATAAGGAGCAAGATGGCCTTTCAGTTCATTGAGCTGAAGGACCGGGATACTTTGGTGGAGAACCTGCTTCAGAGGCTAAAAGAAGTGAACTCTAGCAACCCAGTGCACTGTAACAACTTGCAAAATAAGAAACAGGTACTGAACTTTTGGGGTTTTTTGATTATGAATTCAATGCATTTTTCCATTGGTCCATTGTCTTGCCCTCTTCAGGGGGTTGATCTTAGGCCAGTGCTGTCTGATGCCTTTTTTAATGACCTGCCTGATGGGACGGAGCACACCTGCAGCATGGTTGCTATTGACACACTGTGGGGAGCAGGGCTGCCCTTCACAGAGACCTCAACGATCTGGCGGGATGGGCTGTTAGAGAGCTTATGAAGTTCAACAAAAGCAAATGTGAAGCCTGGCAGAGTAACCCCATGCAGCGGAAAGATCTGGGGGCTGGCTGGCTGGAGAGCAGCCATGCGGAAAAGACAGGGGAGTCATGGTGGACAACAGATTGAGCTTGTAAGTCAGCAGTGTGCTCTTACAGTGAAGATGGTGAACAGCATATGGGGTTGTACTAGCAGGACTGTAACCAGCAGGTCAAGGGATGTTACTATTCCCTTTTATTCAGCACTTCTGAGGCTGATCAGGAGTACTGTGTCCAGTTTTGACTCTACTCCACCACACAAGAAAAGCATTGACAAATTGGAGTAAGTCTAGCAGAGGGCCACAAGATGGTCAGGGCTGGAGTGTCTTCAGCTTTATGGGCTATAGGAGGAGAGGTTGAGGGAGCAAGGCTTTTTCAGCCTGTCGTCTACTAGCTAATGGGGAGTTACAGAGAAGATGGAGCCAGACTCTCATTGGAGGTGCCAATTAAAAGACAAGCAGAAACAGTCACAAGTTGCAGCAAGGGAAAATCTGAATAAATAAAAAGAGAAAGATCTCCCTGCAGGGGTGGGCAGAGCTGGACCAGGCTGCCCAGAGAGGCGGTAGACTCCCCTTCCTTGGAGCCACTGAACTCGACTGGACACAGCCCCCAGCACCCTGGTCTGAGGAGCCCTATTTTGATTAGGGGATTGAAAAAGATGGTCCCCTCCAACTTAAATTGTTCTCTGATTCTGTTTTTCAAATCCTAACCAAAATAGATTGTTTGGTAGCTTGTCATCAAGGACACTTAGAATTTACTAACAACTTCTGTTTTAAAGTAACAACCCTTCTTCTGACATACAAATGAATGATAATTTGAATAAAGTCTTAAGTAAGGCCTGTCCTCCTGAAAGGTGTGAAACATTTTGATGCAAAAGGTAAAGGCTAACCCAGCTCTGTATCCTGAAGGCAGTTGAGGATGTAGTTCTTAGCCTCTTCTCGGTCATTACCGCTTTGATTCTGCATTGCAGAACAGCCCTGCCTTTGGATCCATGTGTGTGCTCAGGGATGGTGAGCCTGCACGCCTGGGAACGGAGGCTTCACAAAGCAAGGAGAGGAGCGAATGCGGAAAAGAGAGCAGTTATTTGCTCAATGCAGAAGCACTAAGGTCGGACTTTCATCAGTCAGGAACAGCAGGCCTTGATTTTGGAAAGGTATGTAAAATTTGGGGGAAGTTGTGAAAGGGTTTTTTTTTTTTAAAAAGCTGGGGTGACATTCAAACAGATAACTCATTTTTTGGTAAAATGAGCTCTGTATTGGCTGGAGAATTTAGATATGGGATAACAGCTTTTCTATTTGCTTGGAGTTTTTTTCTACCCCCCATCCCCCCATTTCTTTCTGGTGAATATTCATAATTTTTCTTCCTGTCTGATCAGTTCTGCTCTCCCCCTGTGTTGTGAATTACATATGCAAAATGGGGAAAGTTGTAGTCCTTAGAGCAGACTTCCCATATCCACGGGTAATGAAAATACGTTGTGGAATTTCTAATATGTAAAATGTTTCTGTTAACCAGTTCTCACATGCACATGTTTTGTTCTTTTAAAATACATCTTCTTGTTCCCAGTCTAGGGAGCAAATCAAGGAGAGCCTGTGGGATGACCATTTTGTAGAATATGGCAGAACTGTGTGCATGTTTCGCACAGAGAAGATCAGAAAACTGGTTGCAATGGGAATCCCTGAATCCTTAAGAGGCAAACTCTGGCTGCTTTTCTCAGGTGAGCACTCTTAGAAATGTTGGCTGTAGCATCATCTGATTCTGACCATGGCAAAACATTTAGGCAAGAAATCTCCCAAGGGCAATTAAATGTCATTTACATGGAGCTTATGATAGTGCTTACAGAAGAGGGATGATCAGCTACTGAACTAATAAGTGCAAGGAAGTACCTAGGCAGATCTGTAAAAATTTTATCTCTGGATAATATAACATGATGTGCAGAAGAACTGAAAAAACATCTGCTTCATCTGTGTAATTTAAAATTAACGTCATGTTTTCATAAAATAAGGTTCGTCTTCAAGCAACAATTAGATTGTAGCATAAATATTGATTTAACCCTAGACAAATCAAATTGTTGCAAAATAATGACATCTTGAAGTCAGCAGTCCTACTCCTGCTTCTTGTTGAATGTTGGCAGGGGTAATAGAAACTGGAGATGGAAAAAACAACTCGTTTCATCCACAGATCTGGAAGAGCCAGAATGTGCTTACAATATGATCTCAAGTTTAGTCCTTAATCCAGTATATGACATGTTCAAACATTTGTAAAAAGTATTCCATCATGTGGAGTTTTTCCTCCTTGGAGGGTATGAACAGTGCTGAGTACATTTCTCCCGGTAATATTTTCTGCTGGGAAGTTTTCTGCCTGATGTCAGTATTAAGGTGCTTTGAATGATGCTGCATCATATAAGCTTTGCTAATACTGATTTTGTTTTCAAGACACGTATTCTGCTAAGACTTTATTTCTTTTAGGTCTGGAGATTCCATTAAATTCACAGACCTTGGGGAAAACCATCTTACTTACATCCTTTTGAGCAGTAATACCCACAACACTAAGTTTAGTGTCATCCTAATTCAGCTGCGTCGTCCTCTTTCTCTCTCCCTGCTGCCTTCAGACGCTGTGACGGATCTCGCCTCGCATCCTGGTTACTATGTACATTTGGTGGAGGCGTCCATGGGCAAGTGCTGTATGGCGACAGAGGAGATCGAGCGTGACCTCCACCGCTCGCTGCCTGAGCACCCCGCCTTCCAGAGCGAGACGGGGATAGCTGCCCTGAGAAGGGTGCTCACGGCGTATGCGCACAGGAACCCCAAAATAGGATACTGCCAGGTGAAAATCCCCCAGCAGAGTAACGCTGTTTTTTTTTCCTTCTTCTGCTCTCTCAGTTTTGTCATTCTCTTGGGAGTATTTTTAATGGGAGTTTTGATATATAATGTCTTTCTACTTATGAAAAATACAGTTTTACATGTTGAATGTCACTTACTCTGGAAAACAAGTGCATAGGCTGGTACCCTGGCTTATCAAAAGTCTTCCCTCAGCATTTTACAAGTTGCATTTGGAGTTAAAGGAGGGGAGAAAAATGTCTGATACTTCGGTTCGAAAGTGTGTTTCTTACCCAATACTTGGAGACAGTGCAAAGTAAACTGGCCTGCACAGATGAGATTCATGTGGAGCACTGGAACAGAGGTTTAATGAACTGAAGTTCTGCTCCTTTCTTCCAAAACTGATGACAAATTATGAGGTACTTTACCCAGCTGGTCAGCTAAAACAGTAACTTTACCTTCTGTACAGCTTGCTGAATTCTGATAATCATCAGACTAGTTCCAGATCCCTAATCTTCTTTTGAAATACAAATACGGGGAGGCGGGGAAAGCATCCACAAAACATCTTGTACTATCAGTTATGTACTTTGCATCTGGGCAAATCCAGTACTGTGCTTTTCTCCATTGTTTCCTATTGCTCTTAAGAAGAGCATTTTGAAAAACTTGTTACGCCTTTGGGTTGCAACTACGTATTCACTGTCTACGACTTTTCTCTTGATGTTTTTTTTTAGTTGTTTACATCATGTTAGGCTAGTTTTCTTTCTTTAAAAATACCCACTATTTAGCTTTGTCAGAAGGATTTGCTGTCACTAACAAACCCCATTTTCTTCTCTGCCCTTGTAAGTCTATGAATATTTTGACCTCTGTGTTGCTGTTGTATGCCAAAGAAGAAGAAGCCTTTTGGCTGCTGGTTGCTGTGTGTGAGCGAATGCTGCCGGATTACTTCAATCACCGAGTGATAGGTGAGCTTGTGTCTCTCTTCTTTCTAACTGGGAAGGGGCAGCCGAATGGCACTGGGGTAAGTAAAATGCTCACCCCAGGTGAGCATTCAGGTCTTCGGAGGACCAGACCCCACGGGTGAGGTGGTCTGTTGACTTGTGCAGTGTGCAGGGACAGCAGCTGGTGGCTGCTCAGGTTCCAGCTAGGGTTGGTTTTGGTTCGAAGCACTTGAACTGCAAGAACTATAAATATATGCTGAACTTTACAGTTTGTCTTTTTCTTCCTGTTGGTCAGAAGGTGGTGACAGCTTCACCTGTTATGTAAGAATAGAAGAGCTTGCGTATTTTGGTTAGGAGTGTTCAGGATTTGAGACTCAAGTTGTTTAAGATGAACCTAGGAAAGATCTGCTAGGGTAGCTGTTTCTGATCTGATGTGTCTGCATTGCCTGGCTGCTGGAGTAATACAGGCTTGCATCTAAACTGGCCCTTGGTAATGAGAGCTGATACAAAACCCTCTGAATGTGGGATGCTGCATTAAGAAATAAGCCCAGTCCCTCTGCAGTGTGTGCCTTGTACTGCATGTGCTGTGTCTCCTGTTCTTTGCAATGCAACTATTTTTAAAACTGTTGTGCAAATGTCTGCCTAACCCACAGGAAAGAGGGGCTGAACAGTTTGATGCAGTAATTGCAGGTATGCATACAAGAAAAAGTATTTGTTCTTTGTGGTCACTTCACTTCTTCCTCTTACAGAAATGTTTGATAGCTTTTCCCTCTTTAATGCTACCCTTACTCTTTAGTTACAGTGTCTGCCGTTACACCATCACCGCAGCAAAGGGAGGGATCAGGGTCACTTGCGAGGGGGTGGGGATAGGAAGAAATCACTGGCAGTAGTGGTTCTGGGAGCTAGAAATGGTGCGGGCACTCGTGTACTGCCTGGGGAGCAGGAGGAGATGTCTGAAAAGATTTGTCATCTTTTGCTTGGAGGATGGGGTTGTCATACTTCCCTCCTGACACTGTGCTGCTGCAGTTATTGTCTTGTCACTGAACTGGCAGGTAAGGTAAGTTAAAACAGAGTTATTCCAAAGTTAGCTGGATGCGTAGGATGTTTTGTGGTGCTTTGAATGCCTTTGGTATTTTCAACTAGTGGATTGGGCACTGTAACTGCCCCACTTTTCAGAACTTTGGTTTTTGTCTCCAAACATGACTTTAAACTGCCATCTCAGTGCCTTACTCTCACGTTTGTCTGCCTTCTTCCTTGATTAAAAAAGAAACAGCTTTATCTGTCCTTGTGCATTTCTGGTTATCATCAGCCTAGGGCCTGTCTTGAATTACTGATGACTTTGGTGCTTGCTGAGTTACTGCCCGTAAGTAGCATTCTTCACACCCCAGTAAACTTGACTGGTCCTATGTGGACAGCCATATCACTGCCCTAAGTTCTACTTAATTCTGGGTTTCTATCTTGCCCATCACTTGCCATGGCTACAGCCTACATTGTTTGAGTGCTTATAGTCTTGGTTGTCCTGTCTCTCCATTTTCCTGTCCTCTGTACCTAAAGGAAAGGGTGAGTAGTGTCATGACTCTAAAAGAGGTACTGCTATGGCTCACTGCAGTGCAAAGAGCCAGGGGCTTCAGCTCAGAAGTTCCCCTGCTCCCCCTAGTCGAACAGGAGCAGTGTACTTTTGCAGCATGGTTGCTTCACTGAGCAGGTACTTCTGCAGCTTTGATTTACCCTAGAACGTAGCGTGGCCAAATCGGTGCTACTGATCTTCTCCACCCTGCTTCTCCCCTGGTTCCTGTTGCTTGAGTTAGTGTTCTTGGCTTCACGTTTCAGTTGACTTTCTTTTTTGATTTGCAACCAGCTCTTGTCTAAACTTTGTATTGTTTCTTCCTGCAACACTTCCAAGACCCAGCTTTTCCTCTTTGTCCGCACTGCCAACACTGTTGTCCAAATTTTGATCTATCTATAACTTTGGTTATCTGTGACCTTGATACCCTTCACTGTGCTTTTCCTCTTCAGTGTCAGCCAGTAACCTCTACAGTAATAACAGCTACTGAATTATTGACCTTGCTTATAACAGGCCTTTTTAGCTCCATCTTTATGCTTTTTCTTTATGACATTCAAAATGGTTTATGTATTTATTTCTTTATAATTTTTGCATTCAAAACTTAGGCAATTCAGTCCTACTCAACCTTTTTATTTTTATCACATGACCATCTCCCTCCTTCAGCCTTGCCAGCTATGACCGCTCTGTCTTTTAACAGGCTGTTTCATCATTTCACTGCTTGCAAATGGGAAAACCCTGCAGGCAGGGCTGGCACCCATTATCTCAGGAGCTCCCTCTGTTCTTCTCCCTTCTGCAATGCACAGAGAAAATTATAAGCAGATAGCTGGAAGATGGAAACAAGTTGTACTTGGATCAAGAGTGGTGGCAAGGGTCATGCACATCCTGTTCTCAAGTTAGCGTGACTTTTCCGTCCTCTCCATAAACAGCAGGCCATCTCACACCACTTCATCTGTTAGACTGTCATCATCTTGCTATTACAATTCATGAAACAGTGAAAACCTCACTTTCTTTCTCTGATTTGCCTTTTCAGTCTTGGAGATGTCATTTAGTTTGCATCTTAGGTCATCTTTTTTTAAATGGATACCCTGGTATTCTCCTACCTCATCATGTTTTCATGCTGTAATAAATTAGAGATTCATTTGCTCAGATATCATGGTTTCTGGGATATCATGGTTTGCGGGCGTGAGAGTAACTTTGAATACATCTGCTTGACTTCTTTCTACAGTGACAACACTTAATTACATTATCATCTTCTGCAAAATATCTGGGGAGCATTGCACATTCCTTTTAAACCTCTGCTTTTGCCAGTCTCTCCCTTGCTGCCTCTGAGCCTGGAATGATCTTTTTATAAGTGTCTGCCTCTCTGGCTCTGGCTTCCTTCAAATACCCCTAAACCCNTGTTTGTATTAAGCTTGTTAAAAAAAGGAAACAAAAACCTGCCCTCTGTCGAGTAACCCCAGTCCATTTTCTCCTCTGTTTTCTTTACCCTTCTTATTTACAGTCATCTGACCTGAGAAGGCTATTTCTTCAAAGCAAAGCACCATGCTTGATGTGTTTCTCAAAAGCTCTTTGCATGACCCCAGGCACTTATTTTTGATTGTGGTGTTGTAATGTTTGTTCAGCCACCAGCAGAAGCTCTTTGTGGCTTGACGTGAAAAGTTCTAAAGACAGAGAAATGTCATATCTGTTCTTTTATGATTTGGATGCAAAGTGAAAAGATGCTGGCGCTTCGCCACAAATTGTCCAGGCTATATTCTGCTTTTGGACAACAGAAGTTTTGAGTGCTAAGGGTATTTATGTCTCAGGAATTTCATAGCAATTAAAGTTATCTCCTAATATTAGCAGACTATGAGAAAGAAATGAAACAACTTGAAAGACAAAATCATTGAAAAGCTAACTGCATTTTATATTCAAGAACATTTTTAACTTCTAGTGTCTTCGGTTAAAGCTCCTGATGTGGCAGATCTGGTTTGTAGACACAGGCTGCTTCGGCGACACAAAACTATATTGATTCTACAATAGCTGCTGACAAAGCAGGACTGAGCTAGTAGCTAGAACAGAAGGAACAGAGCCCATATCTGCTCCTTTTGGAAAGACTGGTTGAGACAGTAAAGAAAGCTTACATCTGGGCATTGCAAAAATATTTTGTTCTAAGTGTGTATATATATATGCATGCAAATATATATATCTGTGCATATATTTATGTGTAAATATTTTTTTCCTGCTTAGCGTGTGTAGCCATACCTGGATTTCCATCTTATATTTTCTCACTTAGAAGGAAAACTCTACTGCCTGATTGCTTGAGTACATATGCTGGAGAGGAATGCGTACTGTCTTATTTTCATTGCATAGATCCCAAGTCGAACAGTAAAATGCTTCAAGATTGCTTTCGCTAGCACTTAATTATTGTGTGCTCTTCTAGCCGAAAACAACAGCTGCTGCTATTACTCTTTCATTGCACTCTAAAGGCCCTTAGCAGAATCAACACGGTCTTTTTGCAGAAAGTTGTACAGTAAGGATTACGGACGTGAGGGTTGGGGCTGAGATCACAGCAGGAGGCTAATGGGATTTTTCATTGTAGATACGTGCATATCTTGTCAATTTAAATTTTAAGGAAGTCTTGCAGTTAATAATTGACAGTGATTGTTAGCTTTAAAGAATAGTTTTTCCTGTGTCAGTCCTGGCTAATACTGTTGCTTTATGACTTGCAGGTGCTCAGGTAGACCAGTCGGTATTCGAAGAGCTTATAAAAGAGCAACTTCCAGAGCTGGCTGAACATATGAAGGATCTGACAACCTTAGCTTCCATCTCTCTTTCGTGGTTCCTTACCCTTTTCCTTAGCATCATGCCCCTGGAAAGTGCTGTGAATGTTGTGGACTGTTTCTTCTATGATGGGATCAAAGCCATTTTCCAGCTGGGCTTGGCCATACTGGAAGCCAATGCCGTGGATCTGTGTAACAGCAAGGACGATGGGCAGGCCCTGATGATCCTGAGCAGGTATGGCCATGCAGGAGCGCTCCTTCCATTGCGGACTGTTCTGCTGTAAAACAAAGGCATTTGGGTGCCATTGTGATACCGACAACGACGGCACTCTGTAGGCACTGGCAGGGCCCTCCGTGTAACTTTGCTGCTGCTGCTTTTGCAGTGTCTGCCTTAAACAATGGGCTTTGTACATCAGACGAGTAGATGTCCCGTGGAATTTCCTGGCAGCGCCAAGACATGTGTCGACTGCGTCAGCGTGCAATATTTACTGCTGCTCTTCGTGCCTTCCCTAGAGTGACGGGCTTCCTGCTCCAGACTTCAAGGAGACAGAAGTTTTCTTCCTTGGGCAGCATTTAGTCATTTGGCTGGCTTGCCGTTCCTCGGATGAGTAATCGTGAAGGCATTTTTTAAAAAGCCTAGCAGCCCAAAACCTGATTTATTTCTAAGTCTGAGCCAGAAGACTTGTTTGCTGATGTATATTGAGAAGAGCACAATGCAGAGTAATCTGTGTTGCTTATATTTCTTCCCTTCAGGTTTTTAGAGCATGTCAAAAATGAGGAAAGCCCTCTGCCACCTATTGGTAATCACCATGCGTTCTTCAGCGACGACCAGGAAGCCTCTCCAGTGACTGAAATAGCCAACCTGATTCATGACTCCTATGAGGTAGAATGCAGCTCCCTGTCTACTGGTCGGTTAAGTTTAAATTTTTAAAAAGAAAAAGGTTAAATATAACATGGATGTTTTGAAAGTTAATACATATTCCTTGAATAAGTGCTGAAATGCGCAGTGCTAGGTGTAGTATAAATACCTACGCTGACAGATCAGTTAGAGCCTGGGAACGCTTTTTCTTCAAGGACTCACAATACTTTAAAAGTTGTATTTCCAGAAAATGAGAAATACAAATATTATAAAATCCTATAAAAAGAATAAACTTCTGTTCCTTCCCTGTAGAAATTTGGAGACCACTCTGTGGCACAGATAGAGCACATGCGCTACAAACACCGAATCCGTGTCCTGCAAAACCACGAAGACACAACCAAGCAAAATGTGGTGAGTAGGGTGTTGTTTCATCTGAGGTAGCTTAACATCTCCTCTCTGGAGGCAGATGGCTTTCATTTTTTAAAAGGCACTACCAGGTCTTGAAAAAAGGAAGAATCATTACTGACTCTGGAAAAAGCTCTTTCCTGGGATGCTGACGGGTTTAGTTTTTCTTTTGCGGCCACGTGCATTATTTTCTAGAGTGGCTTTAACGTTAAGAACAACTGCAGGACCGTCCAGCCCAGCATCTCGTCTCTGACATCTAGGCAGATGCCTGGGGAAGAGTGCAAGAAGAGAGCGAGCGCAATGTGATGCGTTCCCAGCCTCCTGTGACCTGTAGCTTAGGGACTTCCCGTCTTTGTTTCTGATAGCCCTTGAGGGATTTATCTTTTCACGGATCTGTCGAACTGGTGAACCTAAAGAAGGGGGGAAAATTGCAAAGATTTTTCAATACTGCGGTTGTCAGCTGTACTACATAAATACAGTCCCTGTGGGGCTCGTGGGCCTGCCTGTGTCAGTGATGACGGGAGAAAAGATTGTCACTCACATGATTTTCTTTCTTTTTAAGCTCCGAGTTGTCATCCCAGATGTTTCAATTCTTCCCGAAGATTTAGAGGAATTGTATGACTTGTTCAAGGTTGGTCTCACTGAAAAGTAGGGGATGTACCTGTTTGAGGCTTCTGAGTGGAACTTCCAGCTGTTGCTTTGCAGTGCCGCCTTGGACGTCATGCCCTCTGCCTGGGCGGTACTGCTTGGATGGGATCTTGCCATTTTGTCCTTTCTGTGGTTGCCCAGTTGTTAAAGAGGAATAGTAATGTACTGATCCTTCAAAGGAGAATTGCTTCAGAGTTTCTTTTCTAACTTGCTGCTTGCAAATGGTCCATGAGAAAATAGGTTCTGGTAACTTTCACATGCAGAATAAATTAAATAATACATAGCTCTGCTCACTGGGAGCTCTGCAGTACTCCTGCTCTCTTAATAACCCTTTAAAGGCAGACTCTGTTTTCCATGGGGGAAAAATCCCTACAAACTTGCGTCCTTGCTATTTGTTCCCAATTTTCTAATAGTTTACATTTTTTTGTTTAGAACTAAAAGCAGTTTTTACTTCAGTCCCTTTCTGTCAAGCTGATGCTTGAAAGAACTATTACAAAAGTTATTTGGAGACAGGGACATCTAACCTTATATAACTCTGCTTGATTTAGAGGTCTGAGCATGTAATTATCACCCTTAATGGACCATTTCTTTTGTGTATTGTTCATAGCCATAAATACTAGGTACTGAGAATATGACTGTGGTGTGTTCTTAGTGTTACGTAGCTTTGTGGCTAAGAGCAGCTGTATCCTCCCTCCATTAGTGGTTGTAAGATGATGCTGCTGGAGCTTGCTCTTCAGTGCTTCCCTCCTGCTCCTCACTGCTCTGTTTTTGGGCTTTGACTGGCTTGCACTCCCACCCTTTCCTCATTTCATTTCTTGGTGGTAGCTCCTTTTTTGTTAGCTCCCTTGCTCCCCTGGGACAGCTTGTTTTGCTAGGACTCTTTGTTTCGCATCAGCCTGTCCCTAAGAGAAAACTAATTAATAGCTAATAATTAATGGAGAGGTCTGAGAGAGAATAAATGAGCAGGTCAAGCCTGTATAATGCTTAACCAGAATTTTCTCTGACCCTCTCTGCCTTTGGATGGTGAGAGTCGCCCCGGGCCAGATGTGGCTAATAGAGTTTCAGTAGCCTGCAGTGAATTTCTTCTAAGACTCTGTCCAGTCTCCCTTCAAATTTATTAATTATCTGTTGGAAATCATGAGAGCGCTTGGCTGCTCTAATTAAAGATTCATAGTTTGCTTTTTCTCACAGGAGTGGTCTCGGTATCGTTATAACACCTCACGCAAAGAGAATTAGAGTATTTCCAGTATACTTAGATGTGAATGTCTTTTTCTGGTGGTTGCACTCTCTCTCATACTGCACACTGCAATCCCCCCTTTCCCGCCTCTGACTTCTCCTAGAGGGAACATTTAATAAGGTGTTACTGGGACATGACAAGTCCGGTCATCGAGCGACACGACCCCAGCAGACCGTACGCCGAGCAGTACCGCATCGATGCCCAGCAGTTTGCCAACCTGTACAGGCTGGTCTCGCCCTGGACCTGCGGGGAGCACACCGACGTCCTCGCCCAAAGGACCTTCCAGCTCCTGGATGAGAACATGGACCGGCTGATTGAATTCAAGGGGCTCGCCAGCTGCTTAGGTATCGGCTCCCCTGAGGGGTGGAAGGTGGGCAGAGGTGGGGGGCAGCATGTGGGTGAGACACAGATGTTAAAATGCCATACAACTGGCAGGGGAGGATGCGGGCAGATGATTTTCTTGGGCTTGTAATTAGCCTAACCAGCGACCTTTACTAATTTTTTGTGTTCAAATCACCTGAAGTCAATTAGACTTAAAAGACAACCTAAGGACACGATTAACTATTGTATTAAAATATTTGATTTCTCAGACAATAGTAATTGTGTTGAAAATACTTTATGAATTAAAATTATACTTGGGTCTGTGTGGAAGGCTAAGAAATCCTCTCTATCGAATTGTTGCTCGCAGTATACCTTTGAAATCTCAGTATACCTCTTTGTAACTGCTTCTTCAAGACTTAATCTTACACGGCCAACTGCTGCATGCTTTATGTGTTGATAATAAGAGGAACAAAAGCTAATCTGGCCAGCAGGGACTGAGAGCTGTGCTAGGGTTGGTCTTGAGACCACCAGCTGTTCTAATGAGATGAGGCTGCCTGTCCCAAAATCGGGCTGAGGAAGAGTGTGCCACATCTCAACTGTTGCCGCCCCCATGTGAAACAAATGAACCAACATCAAAAGCTTCAGTAAAGATCAGTAAATCAGTAGTCTCACCACTTAAACTTTCTAGAATTTTTTTATGTGAACAAGCCAACCCTTGGTTCCATGACCATATCGTTATATGATTTTGATTCTTAGAGGGAGGAACACAACTTTTAAAAGTTCTTCACAGTATTTCAGTGCATTTGGAAGTATAGAATCTCATTTCCACTGGTCATTGAAAATATGAATTATACATGAAGTAGTTACCTCTTTCGGGCTTATGCTACAGAACAGCAGTAAGGGCTGAAGGGGAGAAATACTAAGAGCATGATGGCCCCAAAGGGAGTTTTCTGTCTCTCCCCTCTCACAGTCCTGTTTATCTGAGGCAGCAAACAGCCTTTGCTAGATTCCCTGCCACTCTCCTTGATATTTTTAAAACGATGCTGAAGCTCCATAGTGTTAGACACTCCCTGTCTATTTTAAAAGAAGAAAGAGCAAACCAGATGGCTCTCACCTGCTGTTCCTCATTGACAGGCACCACTTAAAATATTTCAGTGTAATATACTGGTCATGTGTTTTCATGAATTGTCCATGCAAACAATTACCTTTTGTGCACAGAGATGCCAGATTTATTTTAAACTGTGGAAGTAAATGATCTGGTTCACTTCCTTCTTGCTATTTTTTTTTCTTGCAGATGTTATGTATAATGGAGAAATGAATGAAAAGATAAAGTTACTGTATAAGCTGCATATCCCGCCTGGTAAGAAATTTGAAAGGGAGTCAATACCTCAGTTGGCCTCGAAACTCTCGCTTAAAGCCTTTGGGAGAAGGCTGCTGTTTAATGAAGAATCCTGCCTTGCTTCCTTCAGCTGGGAGCATACAGGATTTGCATCTGTGGTTATGCTCACCCCGTTTTAAAATTTACTCCAGTCAAAACCTTTTTGGGTGAAATGCAGATAGGCAATGTCAAGGCTCGCATCTGCTGCGTTCAGAGAGCTTTTGCAGCCAGTTGTGTGGTTACTTCTAGACAAAGTATTGAACTGGAATAACATTTCTGGTACTCCATGGATGGTAGAATTCTCCTTATCACAGCTCGATCCAGTTCTGATGAGGTGACAAAATTCTGTGGCAGTTTCTCTGTGCAAAGTTTTTTAATTAAATGTGCCATTCTTGGCAAACTTCCAACTCTCTCACTGCAGCACCGGTCTTACTTACATTAACATAATTTTACAGTATGATTTAATGAAGTACTGTTTAAAAACATCTTTGCCCAATTATTTTGCTTTCTTCAAATATGTAAATTTTAAAAGCATAAATAGCCATTAAGCAGCATTGGAAAGAGAAATCATTACATTTTTCACTTTTTTTGGCTAGCTCTCACAGAAAATGAACGCGACAGCCAGTCACCGTTAAAGAATCCTTTGCTGTCAACTTCAAGACCACTAGTCATTGGAAAAGCAAATGGTATGGCCGAAATGGTTCTCTAATGCGTGTGCATATGAGATAACCAGCTCCATTATCTCCATTCTCTGGGTTTTATTTTGAAACGTCAGTTTACTCCAGTAACTAATTCTCCTTTTTGCATCTGCTTCAAAAAAAGGTGATGCAGTCGATTACCAAAAGCAGTTGAAGCAGATGCTGAAGGATCTAGCCAAAGAAAAGGATACTAAAACTGAAAAAGAATTGCCAAAAATGAGCCAGGTACGTATACTAGGCGCTATAGTCTGTTTTTAAAGAAGCCAAGAGCACTCAAGGATGAAATGACTAAACACAACAGTTTAGCTCTTTCTGAGAAAGCGTAACCGAAGCCTGAGCTTAGAATCAGTCCTTTAGATACCAAGGATTGGGCTACTCTGATCCAGGGAGCAGGCATCATGTTTAAAAACCCCCAGCCACCTTTCCAGCAGTTCCCTCCCCTCAGATTGCCTGGCGAATAGGAAGAATTTCAGACTTGCCCTCACCTGCAGCCATAGCAGGCTGGAAAAAGCCCTCCTGCCAAGCCCAGAGAATTCCCAAGCATGCATTTTGCTGTTCTGCCTTCCCTGACCCCCTCTCCACCAAAGTGGTAACTTCTTTCTTACTCCGTCACCAACTGGGACTTGCCCCATCATAGCCAAACGCTGACTAGAACTGCATTAAGACAGCCGAAGGCTCTCATCATCTTACCACCCCCTCCCTAATGCCAGTAGAGCTTTGCGTATGTTGTTGGCATGAGGAAATCTACTGGAGGGAAAAGGGTCCCATTATTAGTAAAACAGATGTACGGACATGGAAAGATGGGACTACACCCAGAATCCCTTCTGTGCTGGCGTTGCTAAATAAAGTTTCAAATTGTTGGCACGTACCTCGCCTTTCAGCTCAGCAGCGCCACGTAATCTCCCATAAAGGCATCGCTCGATGGAACTTTGGAGGTCCCCTCCAGCCTGAATTAGCCATCCTACGCCTGTATGACACCGAGGGCTCACAGATTTCGTAACAGGATATGGAAATGTCCTCTCATAGCCTGGTAATCATCTGTGATGGGTGAGCCAGGGAAGGAAGGCGAGAAAGGGGCTGGGCAGGAAAGATGTCTGCATTCTATTATTAGAAGAGCTAGGGAAAGATGGAGAGAAACAGCAGAGAGGAAGTGGCCTACGAGCCGGTGGATGGCTGCTTTGGCTGCCATTTGTTCTGCGTAACAGCCACCCATTTTCCACCAAGGGATTTTGATCCCTTGCATTGTAGCTCACTTGCCCTTTGGTCACCTGGCGGGTCCTGATCTCCTTCACCAAGGCAGCAAAATGCTTTTCTGCTCTGTTCCCTTTTTGATTTGCAGCACCGAGATTTCCCAGCATCAACGGGGGCTGAAATCCCTTTGGCTAACATTTTTTTAAAACACAGGCAGAAGTTCTAAGCGACCGAGACCGAGCCTGTACACGCAGCATTCTGCCTTCCTTGGCAGTACTGTGCCCTCGCCCGACTCCTACCATTACCCGTAGCGCGGCTGTTCAGTAGTTTGATTGTAGTTTTTTTTCATCCTGTACAGAGGGAATTCATTCAGTTCTGCAAAACCTTGTACAGCATGTTTCATGAAGATCCAGAGGAGAATGATTTGTATCAGGCCATCGCCACTGTGACCACACTGTTACTTCAGATCGGAGAAGTAGGACAAAGAGGCATCAGCCTGGGGAGCGGATCAGACGAGTTCGCCGAGGACTTGCAGCCCGAGGCCTCTGCCTCAGACCAGGATGCTGTTTTTACTGACACTGTGAAGACCCCTCATCACAAAGACTCTCAACCTTCACCTGTGACTGAAGGGGACTGGACTGTCTCTTTCGAGCATATTTTAGCATCCCTCTTGACTGAACAGTCATTAGTTAACTTCTTTGAAAAACCCTTAGAACTGAAGCCAAAACTTGAGAATGCAAAGCTAAATCAATATAGTCTCAAAACAAATGGAATGGGCTGTCAGTCCCGGGGTGAACACACGAAACCAAACATGCAGTAGTAGCAAATCTGTCAAAAACGAAACGCACTGAAATTATGCCAAAGCACATACTGTAAAAGGCTTTCAGTTAGCAGTGGACTTTTGATAAAAGATTGTGGTTTTCAGTTTAAGAGCTTTAAAAGCTAAAGGGCGTGTAGGTTTGTTTTGTGCCATTGATTTATTCATTATGTTCTTGTTTTGAATGTAAAAGGAAACATCTGTCTACAGCGTGAAGACACTGAAGCCCTCTTCCGCACAGGGAGAGCAGAGGCTGGCTCCAGTTGTCCCTTTTTTTTTTGTTTTTTAAACAGGGAAAAACACTTCTCAGCTACTGTCCGCAGTTTGTTTGGGTTGCCTTTTTTGCACTAATACTGAAAACTGTTTCAATGCTGGTAATTGAAACTATTTTAATATATTTGATTGTATTCCAATTTGTATGTCTTGCTGAAATGTCAAGTGTACATGGACTGTGCTTCTGATGTTGGTCTGTGAAAACATGCACTTTTCAATAAACCCTTTTTGTACTAGGCTTGCATTGACAGTATTTATTGCTTTATGGAAGGTAAGTGCCTTTAGTCCCTAAGTGATTAAACAAATTCCCTGAGCTAGCATGCTCACAATTAATGCACTGGTCAGGACCCCACGTTTCCGTGGTGTGCAGACTTGCCTGGGAGAAACTACTGATTCTGCCTAGGAGACCAGTGGGGGACCACAAACAGGGAGCTTACTTTATCCACAAGCAATGACACATGTGAAATATTGAGCTAACAGGTTGGGGGGTGTGGGGTGGGGGGGTGTTGGTCATTTTTTTTATAACAAACTTGGCCTTAACTTAAAATACCTGCGTAGTGCCTCTTTATTCCCATAGGAACATAACAAGGACTTTGCCACCCACACAGGAACATTCACATCTCCTCCTTGTTCCATTCACATCCAACAGAAGTCTACAGTAGCTTTGATTAAGAAAATTACACCACTATGTACAAGCCCAAGGAAAGCAAGATGCTTGTTCAAGAGTTTGTCACCTGTTCAACTCAATGCTTCACGGATGAGAGCTCGAAGAGACTGGACAACAAAAAAAACCCCAACTTAGGAACAAACTTTCTTTTTATCCTTTTATTTTAAGGAAAATCCGCTTAGTTTTCATCCACATTGACTGTCTGTAGACCTGCAAAACAAGAAATAGTATCATCGCCTATTACTAGGCCAGTTCCCTTTATGTATATGCAACGTATGTATATTCACAAGAAAGTGCACCTACAGCCTCGAAGCTAGTTTGCTGATCTACTTCTGGAAGAGCAAACTATACAGGCAAGTATTTCACCAAATGGCAAAACAAAAGCTTCATATTAAATCAATTCTGCAAATAAAGTACTTCTCAGATGACAAGCAGAAAAGGCTCAACCTGCTTGAGCTTTTGTCACCAAAGGATGTACTTCAGGAAAACGCAAACCATAAGCTACTCTAACACGGCCGGTATTTTTTATTCCCTCAAAATTTACAGGATTATTTCACTAAACTCTATTTGCCTTTTAACACCTTTCAGGCAAGCCAGCAGCCCTGGTCTCTACAGCAGAGCTAGTTCAAGCCAGCAGTTTGACCCCACCAGCGTGTTTTCATCTGAATTTTGCACTGCAGGAGGCTTTGCTACTTGTTCAGAAAGACACGGCACGGAGGAAGAGAGACAGCACGCAACCTTACCTTTGAATGTTGTGACTGGTACATAGGTAACCAGCGTGTAGAGCTTGTTTGGTGAATCCTCGTCCTCATTGCGCTTTCGGGACAAACGCACACGGATACGGTAAGGAACATTCCTAAAATGAAGATGACGGATTAATTTTCAATAAAATATGGACTGAAACCTCTGAATTCATAGAAAAATAAAAGTTCTCTGCTCCATGGTTACTAGCCCCACCCCGAATTCTTAAGCTTTGCCTATTTGTGCGAAGACACAGTGAGTCAATTCTGTTTGTATCTCAGCATCATAACGAGCGAAATCCTGTACCTTGGAGATTATACCGTTTGCCTTAGAGGAGCTTTTTGCTTTGTTTTGTTAAAGTGAGCAGGTAAGGTGTAACTGAGCCTTGAATAAGATGAATCCATAATCCAGTGGGAGCCAGAAATGCCATCAGGACCATCAGTGCACTACTACTGATCCAGGAAATACACCATGAAAACGATCACGAAGCACAGCGTGACTATGATCAGCAAGCAGCTGTTACTAACGAGCACTTCTTACTCAAATAGAAAATGGTGAGGGGAAAAAAACCCACCCAACAATCTGTTCTCAAAGCCCGAGGCCCCTGCCAAGAGTCAGAGTACTGCCCAGTCTGTTTGCCAGAAGCCCTGTGGAAGTTCTAGGGAGCGTCAGACCTGAGCCAAAATCTTGTTTATGGGCATAAAATCGATTGACATTTCTTCCTCACGAAGCCCATGGAACCACAACTAAATTGCTCAGATGATTTTGTTTGTGATAGGCAAGTCGCAGCTTACCAGCCTCCCCTAATACTGCCCAAAACACGCTGCTGAGGGAAGGCACAAAATTATTTGCCCTCGCCGTTTTTAAAGTAACCTCCCACCCCAAATGAACTCGATTTTGGGAAACTCCTGCTCAGAGTACTTTGCTCCATAGAATACGAGAAGGAACTTCATCCTCGCTGTTCTCAGAGCAGAGTTACTAAATCAGATGGCTGCAGCAATTAAGACACACAGACTTGCTGTGATTTCTTGAATCAAGTCAAAACAAGTCAACCTTCTAGAAACAAGTCAAAAGCATTTTTCACTACTTTACTTCAATCACTATCGCACTAGCTGACAGGGTGATTTTAGTCTCTGCTGATCCTTCCAGAGGATCCTCTGCTCAGTCTTCCAGAGGAAGACATTTTACTTTTGCATGTTATCTATTCTAACTAATGAGCAAAAACTGCAGTTAAAACTCACGCTGGAAAGACAGATGTGATGACTCCCTGCTCCACAGAGCACGCTTCTACAAGCCAATACAGAGGTCCCAGTTAGGAGCCTCAGGACTAAGCTCTGAAGTTACGCTGCCACCTGGCTCAGTTGCTACTTCTTCATTGCATATGAGCTGGAACCGCTCAACAGGAAGGAGGGAGAACCTCTGCCCAAAAGACCCAGTAACTTCGTCCTATCTCCCCAGTCTGTTTTTGAAGGAAGGGTTGGCCTGAACACACAACTCCAGGTAAAGGATTGCAAACATGTCACAGGCTAGACTCAGGAATCTAATTTTAGAAGACATAGTTTAAAACAAGGCTTCACACATATCCAGCATATCACTCACAGTACTAATCCCTAACAGTCAACCTTTTATTATGGATTAAGAGGTCCCACTCCTCCAGTGCCCTTTGGGCCATCTTCACACACCTCAAACACCAAATCAGCTGCCTCTGTAGCAGCGATTTAACAGAAGCTGTAGTTTTTTGGCCCCCAAACTACTTGTACTTTTTTCAAGACAAGATTAATGGCCCTAATTTCTTTGTGCAGCATTTATCAATTCAGCACGCTTCAAAACCTAATCCTGTTCAGACCCATTACACAAATCCCAGGTACTTAGCCTGGGACTGCAGGTAACACTAAAAAGTTCTTTTGAGTCCGGAGTTTACCAAAGCTCTGCTCCAAGTACTCTGAGGGAGCTGACCAGAACACAGAGGTGACAGAAAGATTAGCTTAGCATGCACCTTGTAAGAAAGGAAGCATTTGCAAAGAAAATGCAAATACTGCAAGAAGGATAGACGTTTTTCTACCCCTCCACGTCCTGCACCTCCACATACACAGTTAAAAGGTTCTTCCTCACCCAGTAAGGAAAGTTGCAGAAACCTACCTTATTCCTTTAGCCCAGACTGCTTTGTTCAATCTGGTGTCAATGCGAACATCAGGAGTACCCATTTCCTTCATCGCAAATTTACGGATTTCCTTGAGAGCACGCGGTGCTCGCTTCTTGAAGCCCCTAGGACAAACACAAGAGCAATTTCTTTAACTGTCAGCATTAGACGCTTACTGCGGCACTCAACCACTGATGTTCTCTGAACATACAATCAAAAGAGCTGTGTCCAACAGCAGTTCAACAGCAGCATCATACTATGACTGGACCTCTACTCTGGCAGGTAGCTGCTAACTTTAACGTCTATGCCCAATAGAAACCGCATATAGATATGTCGAATTCTTTCAGGAAAATTTTGCGACTGCGAGATGTCCTGGACCTTAAGTCTTAGTTATAACAAGTTGACGTGAAAACTTCCTGCAATATTACCGAAGAGATCAGAGCTTTCACAGATACTCTAAATGAGAGGGCTATGAAAGAAGCAGTGCGACAATGGTAATACAACCTTGATGGAACTCTTTGGTATTGAAATAAACTGCAGAAGATCAAAACTGATGCTATTCTGAGTAACAGCTTCTGCTAAATGCTGTTTGATGGTTACTTTCTTCATGTCACCATGACTGGACCACCATCAGAACTGGTTTTCTACAAGCATAGCTTGTCTTATGCCTATTACGGACAGATTCTGCATGACTGGGCAGAAAGTTAAAGCTGCACCGCGAGTGCTTTGCTGTAGATATCACACCCACACTGTGACATGCGACTATAGTATCAGTAGGGTCTAAGGTCCCACAGCGGGTTATATTTAGTATTATTTCTACACTACTGTTGATATTTAGTGCTGGAAATTGGGGGTGGGTGAGCGATTACAAGCAAGACAAGCATTAAACAAAAAGTACTTCCCCCCTAGTGCCTAAAGAGAGAAGAGGATACCCCACCCCCCAAAAAAAGAGGGTAGCGGGATCATCATCATCAAGAATAGGCTGAATTGCCATTAACAATCAGCAGGCAAGGCCAGAACATCTTACTGCCATTTAAAAGTACCGCTGCCTCCCATCCTCACCCATAGTTCTGGGACAGTCCGCTGTCTCGTTTCTCTCTTATATTCTACGTTAACTTCAGCAATTTCACCAATTGTTTTAATGGTTTATAGTTTTCTTCCAGGTGACTGCAGCCATACGCATACAGAGAGAATCAAAGGGAGACGCAGTTTCTCAACAGGTCCCCTCAAGCCCTCCACTACTACACGGTTGCGCGAGGTTTGACATTTTGTCAGGTAAAAAGTTACTCTCATCTACGCACAGCTAACACTGTTTAACTCAAATCACACCCCGATTTACACCTCACACAATTTAGCGATAAGCACGGAGCCGATCACTTGATTACAACGATATTTAATTTCTAAAACTTATGATAGCTGGCTAAATTTTAAACTTAGCTTGGGAAAGAACGATGACCTGTGCACAGAGTTAAACAGCTCTAACTTCAAGTTACATCCTGGAACACTCACAAAAAAAAACCAAACCAAAACCAACCAAACAAGCCTGCTCCTGAAAGCCTCCTGCAAGTACAGGTCTGCAGGGGTACGGCGCTGCTTCCTCGGGAGGCAGCTGTAGGACGAGGGACTGAAACATCGGGCGTTAGCATCGATGCCGCTAAGGGCCGTCGTTCTCTGCAGCCCAAAACCCACCGAGCCCACCTCCAAACGCCACTTCACGCACGGCCCGTTTCACTGACAAAACCCAGGGACTTACACGCCATGGATCCGCTTGTGAATGTTGATGGTGTATTCCCTGGTTACCACCTCGTTGATGGCGGAGCGCCCCTTCTTCTTCTCGCCACCTTTCTTCGCAGGAGCCATTTGAGCAACGCTGAAAGGCACCCGCGGACGCGTCAAAGGCGGCCCCGAGCTCCCCCCCGCCGGCCGCGGCGCCCTGCGGCCTCCCCTCCCGGCCCCCGCACGCAGGAGCCCCTTTCAGACTAATTCACCCCCAGGGTC
>VZTV01055207.1:0-13701 GCA_013400875.1 Anhinga rufa
GTTCAGATGGGACATTAGGAAAAAGTTTTTCACTAAGAGGGTGGTCGGTCACTGGAACAGGCTCCGCAGGGAAGTGGTCAGGGCACCAAGCCTGTCAGAGTTCAAGGAGCATCTGGATGACACTCTTAGTCATATTGTTTAGTTTTAGCTAGTCCAGAAAGGAGCAGGGAGTTGTACNTCCAGAAAGGAGCAGGGAGTTGTACCCAATGATCCTTATGGGTCCCTCCTAGCTTGAGATATTCTATGATTCTAAGAATCTCAGCAGGAAAATAGTGTAGGTGGCTCAGAGAAGAGTCATGAACACCACAATTATGGTACAAAGGTGCTCCATCTATTGTGGAAGAGGTCACAGTTTGGAGAATTTATACAGCTGCTCAATTAATGCTTTGTCCTTACAATAATAGCTACATTACAGAAGACAAGCTATTAGGAATAAACAATAGTATGTATATCCCATGAGAAATGGTCTGCTAAGAAATGTATTGAAAATTACGAAGTATTATTTAAGAAAAAACACATGTATGTGCTCTTAACCGTGTACCTTACAATGTAATATAATCCTTAAAGTATGATAACATACCATGTTCCCAATACATTATAATGCCTTGGTGTTCATGCTGCATCTGTTGTTGACAGAATCCATTGTTTCCTTCCCTCCTTGAAAATACATATCTGCTCCTAACTTCTTCCCACACCAGTTTACTACCCAGAGCAACGCCCCCAAATAAAGTATCTAAAATGCATACCTACACTTTTTTTTTTATGTTCTTCCTGTATTGTGAAGAGTTTGTGTCTTTGTTTAGGTTAGTTATGAGTCGGTTAAATCAAAACTAATTGTCTAAGCACATATATCCATGCACCCATCCTCAAACATGCTTGTATGTTAAATTTCAAACTTTAAAACTTAAGCCGTTACAGCCTTTAAAGCACTGAAATGTTGTTCATGCATGTAACATTTCTTAAATGGAAAGAAAAAATGCCTTATTCTGTTTTTACTTTTGTACTGGAACTTACTAAACAAACAATTAAGGGAAATAATTAAAAAGAAACAAAACAACACTAAAGGCTAGCCATGGAAATAGCCAAGAATTTGAAGGCTACAAATATAAAGCAATTGTGACCTTAAATAAAGCCAAAGTTTTCCACTGCTGACAGTTTATATACACATGAATTGACTGAAAGACAAAAACAGTCAGAAAGACAGAAAGAAGCAACCACAGCACCACAAGAAAAATCTGACTCTGGCAGTAAGTTTCCTTGGAAGAAAGGGCAAAGCCAATTCTCAGTGCAACGGAATGATTGCCATATATAGACTAGACAACATAATAAGCGTGTTTGGAAATACCACCATAGCACAAGTCTGGATTGAGAATAAGGTATCATCATTTCTGTGTCAACATATTATTAACTGTATTTATTTAGAAGCATTTCTTCTACTAAAAGCCATATAACTTATTTGCACCAACAATTAAATCTCTCTTTCCAAACACACTTATGACTTACCGTTCTATGGCTGCCTATCATGGACGGAGTTTGAAACATTTTGCCCTACTAGTCACACTGGGTACAAACATACACTCACGAGATTACAGTCTAGTATATTTTAAGACATCTTTTGTGATTCAATGGTATTTTGAGAAATTGAATCAAATCTGTCTGCCTTCTCAGTAATGTACAAATTCTGGTCTACTATTTTGTAATTCAGGCATTTCAATTACTTTAATTAAGCAAGCCTTCCATTTGTACCAGAAAGTCACAGTAAACCTAAAGGAAGGCAAAAACAGGATACTGGAAGAAATCTGGCACAGTTGTATATTGTCATTTCATCTCTTCCAACTGTTCACTGAAAAATTAATGTGCCCGTTACTACCTTTGGTGATTATAAAGATGTCATTTACTTGGTCTAAAGTGGATGTCGGAATATCCGTTGTCTTGATGACAGCAATAAAGAAATCAAAAAATCACTCCAGGGAAAAAAGTGATTAAAATTACTATGAAATTCCCATTACCTCTGGACTTCTGATAAAAATCATGACCTTGGCAATCAGCACATCTGAACCAGAAGCAAGGAAAGTATTAACTAAGCCACTAGTAAAAAGAAATTGACTCTAAAGCCAACAAGAAATCATCAAGAAAAGAACTGAAGACTGGATTACCCGATAGATTAACCCCATGGAAGTAGCACACGATTTGGCCTAGTCTACCTAAAACCATACATGAAATAAATTTGGCAGGAACTATCTAACGTTTGTCTTTCTAATAGTGATATGTTTGCTTTCACCATTGTATATTGTATGGTGTGTTTTAACAATGGACATTTTAAGAAAGGAAACCTTCCAGACCAGGATATTAGAGAGCCACAGCATCCCCTTTAATAATGGTATGACACTGGTCAAACTTACTCCCCTGCCTTACTTGAGCCGTGATGCTGGTTTTATCTAACCCACAGACAGTGCTGTAAGCCTTCATGCTACAGGGCACCGCTGGTGCAGACATTTGCATTCTCTCTGACCTCTACTGTTTTTTTCCTCCATGAAAAATATATTTTTTTTCATTTCAATGTAAAAATGAAAATTCAAAGTCTCTGAAGTTGCCTCTAGACAATACAAAAGCATACTAAACATATGCAGATTCTCCCCTGCATAGCAGTTATCGACTAGTCTCAACACCACAAAGAAACAGTATGTTTACAGGTTTTTCTTTTCTTATTTCCCCTATTCTTAGCACAATATCCTCCTCTACAAATAGATGTAATCCTTCAGGTTCCTGTTTTCATTATTTGCTTTCATGGTAATTTGGCTGTGTACATGAAAGGTCACTTATTCCAATAAAATGCAAAACTTTGCTCCTATCGCCTTATGGAGCGGAGCCCAGTGGGAGCAAAGCACTGAACGTTCTCATTACAACACTCTCCACAAAGCTTTACAAATATGTGACAGTCCATATATTTCTCTTGACCACAGGTTCTAGACAGAAGGAAAAATAAAGAAACAGAGACAGTAAATTACTGCAAAGCCGCTTTTGAAGTGCAAGCTATAATGCAAACACTACATAGGGAAGTGCCTTCTTAACCTGCATCTTTCCACCTTTACACTTTAAAGTTATGTATGACCACACAGATGCCACAATAAAGTGACAATTCTAGTGTAAATACAAAGGCAACAATCCACAAAAGATTTCCAAGAAGCTGTTCTTACCTGTTTATATATATACACTCACAACTGCATTCTACTTCAGCTTTTTGTACAATACCGAGAATTGTTAACATTGGCACAATTGTATTTTTTGCATTGACAACACAGGTAATAAAAAGGGCTTTTTGTGTTCCTTGCTTGCCAACAACATTCAAACGGAATTATGCTGCCTGCTGGATCATCATATGCCAGCTTTTCTTGTAGAAAATAACTGTAGAAAGCAAAACATGACCAAGATAGACAGGGCATAAATCACACGTAATACCAAGTATTAGATATGAAGCACACACACACACATACACACAGCCACTAA
This sequence comes from Anhinga rufa, assembly GCA_013400875.1. NCBI lineage: Eukaryota > Metazoa > Chordata > Aves > Suliformes > Anhingidae > Anhinga > Anhinga rufa. The sequence continues at coordinate 3,508 of VZTV01055207.1, forward strand.
CGGCTGTTCACAAACTGGACTGCAAACTCCAGATGCACAAAATGAGGAATGCACCATCTTTTATCCCTTGCACTGCCAGAATGTAACATATTGATTAAATAACAGAATATAACACAATATTTTATAACTTTACATTTATAGCAATCCCATAAAATAGAGAACTGTTCTTCCCATCTTACAGAAGGAGACTGGGGCACAGGGCAGACTGAGAAAACTGTTTATTATAAAATTAAGTTTATGGTTGAGCTGTGAACTGAATGCATTAGTCTAATCTTAGTTCAAGAACATGCTATGTTTAGGAGGCACAGACTGAGAAATAACAAGATCAGCATTGCAATTCTGATCAATTACGCATGGATAATTTAAGAACATTTTGTGATAACCTGCTAGGAAGTTCAATTGATAACTTTTGCCCACTTGTCAGACTTTCACACCCTCAACCAGCTTGTCTCCAGCAACTGAGTAGACGTTATCAATGGACACGAATTGACATTACGCTGGCCTGCAGGGAATCAGCCAATCATGTGATCTTACATGCTTAAAATACCTGCAGTTTTGGACTGATTTATCCGCCCACCTCATCCCTTTATACACTGCCTCTCTTTTCCAAACCTCACCCTACAGGCAGGCACACATGTGACTCCTAGGCTGCTCCAAACTCCAAGGCTCTCAAGAAGGTGGCAACTGTGTCTTACTCTGTAGGCAATCCAGCACACTCATCGTGACTAGGGACTCTAGCCTCTATGCTCCGGGCCTGGTTAAGTGCTAAAAGTCTATGAGTAACAGGAAATTCAAGACAGAAATCAAAAAACCCCAAAACAGTTTCAAGATTCTTGAAGTCTGAGTGACTCTATTGCCTGACTTCTAAAGGTGCACTCTTCCGAGGTGATTGACTGGGGAGTAGGGGTGGCATTAAGTTGGTAGGCAGCCTGTAACTTCGGCTACATCTGGGTACAAGGTGTTTATCAGAAAGTGAAGGCTATGTGCCATAGACTCTGCTCTTTTGCCCTCTCCTTTCTCCCCAAAGTGAAGAGACAAAGAGATTTAGGTTGATGTTCTCAAAGTCAGAGGTTTGTATAAGATCTGGGAACACAAACTTTCTATATAAATAAAGAGCTGTTAGACATACAGTCCTTATCCAGCCAGACAAGGAATCTTACAAAAAGACTTAAAGGCTTTTCAAAACAACAGCCATTTCAACATTGCTTGTGAAAGAGAGTATTGCTACACTGAAACAGAACCATGTAGAGGAATGTCCTTATTCAGAATGTTATTTAATAGGTAATTTGTTTTCAGAAAGTAGTAACACAGTCTCTGCTGATACAAGTACTTCTGAATAAAACCTCATTTTTCATATTCCAACTTGATACCGACTGGCCTAAATGAAGCATTCAGAATCTGTATTGATGCATGTTTCTCAAGCATTTGATACCACCCCTTGTTAAGTATTCTGCAAAAAATGTATCTATTCTTCTCGGCAGCATGCCAAGACAGCTGTAAGGACAGCAACAGGATTACACCGTTATTGCACATAATGGCTATTTCTTACGTTGACATTCTGCTCTGCTTGCATTTAAACAGATGGGAAAAAATATTCCCACTGAAGGGACTGCCTTTAAGCTGCTATTTAACCATCTTTCTGATACACTAAGACAGGTCTGAGGTACACAAAAAAACCACTGTCTTATTTATAAAGGTAAGTATATTGAATATAAATATTCTTTTTTTTTTTGTATTTTATTTTCTCAAGGAAACAGAATTGGTGATATGGGTGTGATTTGGGCATGAAAATGCTAAACTGGTCCAAGAGTATGTCCTGGGACAGACATTTCATCTGAAATTGCCCTGAAACATTTACCAGGAGGCTTTCTACCAGTCAGGCCTGGAAAGGAAGACTTGCACTTAAACGAAACGAAGTCTGAAATTTCTGTTTCTTTCTAATCTAATAAAAAGTTCGGAAGTCATTATTTCCTGAAGAGCAGATATTAGACCCCCAAACATCAGAGAAGGTGACATTTAAGAAAAAACAAAAATCTTTCTAACATACCTCTTCTAACTGTCCCTCTGCAGTGCAGCTGGCACCGGTCCCTCCCAGGAACATGACACCCTGTTCCACAGCCATTCCTGTGGGCAGTCCACGCTGTGCAACAGCCCTTCCTGCCCTGTAGCCAGAGCTTGGCTGCCAACAAGCACCATGCACTCAAAAGCCTGAAGGGAAAGGCAGTCCTTGATATAAGCCCCCCAGAAAACAAACCAGATTCACAGCTCCAGCAACAATGGAGAACTCAGTATTTGTGGAATGAGTTGAAAAATAACCTGATTTAGGGGAAATCAAATCAATTTGCAACAAAGTACCTTCTTCTCCATTTCCATTGGAAAATTTTGTATTCTATATTAAGGAAGTTAAATAAGGGCTAGAAAGACAAGATTCATCAGCCTATCTACAAGACAGGTTTAAAACACCTGCCATAAGGAATACAATTTCTCCCGAAACTTTGCCAAGCAACCTAGCTCTTTCTGAGTTTATGGGGAGTAGCTGTAGCTGGAGAGTCCCCCATCAAGATGTCCAGCCCTCACAGAGCAGTATGCTCACACCACAGACATGGAGCCAGGAAGAGAACACAGAAGCTTCCAGCCATACCCAAACATGATTTGAGAACACCTGATACTAACACCAATGAAAGATTTACCATTTCACCAATCCATAAGGTTCTTATGCCGTATCTGAAAGATTGTATAAAGCTATCACAAAGATTAATTCATCCAGCAATAAAGAGGTTTAACCTTTAAGTTTTTTTGCAATGTCAAACAACAGAGCATATTCCTGATTCTACAAGTTTAAATGAGATGAATGACATTTTCTAAATAAGAGTGACTTCCCTGTTGTTCAGGAGAATCAATCTACCTATGTAAGCTTCAGCTACCTTGAGGTATATGTCAAACTGCAAACACCAGCCTGACATTTGGGATAAACACCAGAAAGGTAGCACGCATCCTTCTCAGACATATGGCTAGAGTGAATACTCATGGAGACAGATTCCACGTCAGTCAAAACCCTTCCTATAAACTGCAGCCAAATAGGCAGAAGAGATAATTATCTCACATCTTCATCCACAGAGCTTGAACCCTGCGGTTAGCTCATCCTGTTTAAGCTTTCACTCGCACAGAAAAATTCCACATGCACATCCGTCCCAATAAGCGCTCTCATTTCTTTTGGGGGAACTTAAGTAGTAAAAATGCATTTGCTGCCGAGATTGGTAATGGGCATTAGGGAATTTTAGCCCTACTGCCACTCAGACAGATCCTACGGCAACACTTGCACAATGCCAAGAGCTAAAAACGCCATATGGACCAGTCTGGAGGGCAAGGCCAGTTCTTTGCCTCTGATCATGTCGAAAGCACAAGCCAAGGGGGCAGAAAAATAAAAGAGAAAACATCCTTGAATCTCTCTCCATGTCCAACCATTTCCAGATCAGGCAGCTGTCAGGCCATATTCAGTTCAGTTGCTCAGTAATGTACTATCCTGGTTTCAGCTGGGATAGAGTTAATTTTCTTCACAGTAGCTAGTATGGGGCTGTGTTTTGGATTTGTGCTGAAGCAGTGGTGATAACGAGGAGGTGTTCACTTGTTGCTAAGTAGCACTTACACTGGTCAAGGACTTTTTCAGCTCCCCGTGCTGTGCCGGGTCCACGGGAAGCTGGGAGGGGACACAGCCGGGACAGCTGACCCCAACTGACCCAAGGGGTATTCCATACCATATGGTGTCATACTTGGTATATAAAGCTGGGGGAAGAAGAAGGAANACTGAAACCAGGACACTTGCAATGGATTGCTCCTCTAAAAACACATCTGCTCTTCCCGTTAGCCTGTGTGAACTTCCAGCACCCACAATAACCCCTGGAAGTGGGACCCACAGCTCAAACACCAGTAGGGTGAAAAAGCACCTCTCCTGTCTGCATTGAGCCCCGGCTCCTGCAAGCTTCATCTGAGATCACCTGGTTCTTACACTCAAAGCAGTCCTGAATGACTGATTCCTATCTACCCTATGACACCTTTTTAATTCACTGATTGATAAATATTGACTGGACTTTTTCATGGAACTATCTACTGCAAGTTCAAACTCTTGCTCCCAAATGGTAACAATTAGCACAGAGATGAAATTACAATTATTATTGCCCCATGTGCATCTTTTACCAATTACTTACACTGAATTTCACTTGACATTTTAATGGCAATTACTCTCCCAATGTCTTCTGCAGATCTTCCCTGTCAGCTCTCATCTTTAGTACCCCCTAAATAACTTACCAGCATCACTAAATTTTCTTATCTTCCCAGTAAGCCAATTTTCCAGGTGATTCATGAATATAATGAACATCAGAGATCCGGACGGTGCTCTGGTGGTGAACTCCTTCCTCCGTGAGGACTGACCCTAGACTTTTAATCTCTGTTTCCTACTTTCTAATCAATTATTTGTCAATGTATGGATTTCTCTGCTGAAGTCCCAGCTGCCTAACCGCTTTAAGACCCACTGGTGAGGAATTTGGCCATAAGCTCTTGATACAGAATCCTTCTCAACAATCCCATTGTTTGTTGCTCAATAAGCCACTTCAAAAACAAGAGGATCCACACAAAGTTAGTGGCTCAAACTGGGACAAATACACTAGATACGTGTGCCATTATGAGATCTGGAAAGGCTGTATCACTATGCTCTAAAACAGCAAAATAAAAAAAGTGCCTTTAAGTCTCTGACAGTCTCCTGAGGCAAGACTTTTGTACAAAAAAATCCTCCTCTTACCTTAAATCTGCGAAGAAGAGGTTGTTATTGTTTTCTCAAGACGTTTGCTAGTGTATATCCTCACAGACCGCTTTGATTACATCTAAGAGACACCAGGAACAGTTGAAAGCTTACAGGTATAATTAGTTTCACAGATTAAAAAATTTTACACTCCATGAGCTAAGGATAATCTTGAGTGATTTTTTTAAAAAATTATTCATTTCTAGTGAAAACCTACTGACTGAATTAGAAACAAATGCCACAAAGGACAACCTGTGTTGTCACAGAAAGATGTTAACCTACATCTACCAGCCTTTCAAGGTCTATAAAGTACCAAGAAGAAACCTTCTCTCTAAGCTGGTTTGGGCAACTTCCAAGAGACTTGTACATGGTCATAACATACAGACGTCCAGTATACATTTTTTCAGGCAAAATAACTAACTAACTAAATCAAAGGCCATCAGCTCCTTCCACAAAGAAACATCAGACAATCAAACAGCAATAAGGATCAGGTTTATTCTATTAATATTTTCATATGTTATCTTTCTGATTATAGTATACCAGAGTACCTACAGGGAAGAATTGCACACAATATCCTTTGGGAGATATTATGCTACAATAAATTCCTTGCAGTGATCTGAAAACTGCTATGGCCTGAATGCCTGCCTTGAAGGCAGGCATAAAATTTCAATGATTTTCAACCTGTGAGATGCATATTTCTAGAACTACTTGAACCATACATAAGCAAACAAGATCTCTAGATATTTATACTCTATGCAAATATGCAGCACAAATGAAAACAAATATGCATATAGGTGTGTGTGGATATATGTATGTAAACAGAAAGAGTATGTGCATGTGTTTATACCAGAACACGACAGCTAATTAAAATCAAATCTCAGATTATCTTCAGGTGGAAAAATATACTTGGACTAAGCAGTTTATTGCACAGTGGTAATAACTGCCTATGTAACATTGGCTTATGTCACTGCCTATTCCATCAGGAACTGAATTCTTAATCGCCTAATCTCTTGAGACAGCTTCAGGTCTGAAGTTTAAACTTTTATGTCCTGTATAATGAACAGTGTCATTCAAAGGAAAATCAAGAAATTTCTTCATGATAGGCCAGGTCACAGCAAACACAATTACCTTCAGTTAAATACACAGCCAGTATCTTTCCACAATAGTTTTCTTGTGCTAAATACAGCAACGCTTCTGTTGGCAAAAACGGGTAAATACTCTTCCCTCCTAAAGCAAGAGTATCATTACAAGGTAACAGAAGCAACAATTGTTCTTAATAATTTAGATATCATACAGGAGACTAAAACTTCAGGGCTATTGGCATCTAATCTCTTTTCATGCAGTATGATGTGCTAAATCCATTATTTAAACACCACAGCTGCCTAAATAAAAGTAGAATTTTGAATCTTCCCTCCTGCTACTGATTATTTTACGTATGCAAAGCAGCATCTTGTCAAACCAACTCATCCACACGTGCATATTTTTTTCAACTCAGAAAGACCTACTTTTCTCTCCTGTGCAACTCAAGTAGAATCTGTGGACTTAAACTAAAAAGGGGAAGACTGAGTATTTGTGATTCAGTCAAAATCCGACCAGTTCAGACTGGATAACAGCTGATAATTTTCACCTGTCTGAAAGAGAAAACAATCCTGGAAATATCTGAGAGATGAAATCTCTATCAGTTTTGTAATGCCACTTTATCTGGTTATACCTGACTCTCTTTCTGCATGATACAGCACGTTTCCTTACAGAAAAGAAAAAACAGCTTATTCCACACAGACAAAGGAAAAATGACCGAAAGATATTCCCAACCCCTGAAGTGAGTTCACTAAATGTTCTCTTTCCAAATGAAGCACGTTAGAAACAAGGTACAGCTGACAGCATTGTGCTGATCCTATGACTTTGGGTTGGGCAGCACCGGTCACCTGCTCCCTTCACCACCCCTCCTTTTGTTCTGAGCACGTTTTTATTGCATTCTTATATTGTCCAAGGGAGCCATAAATAGAGTCCACTAAATAAATTTGCTTGAGAAATTTATATGAGATTTGAAAGTTTAATGCAACTGCCAAAAGATTTTGGAGTGCTAGGAAAATTAATCTTACTACTCATTACATTTATTGATTCAAATCAAGGTTCCGGACGTCAGTATAGGTGCCATTGCTAAGAAATAAGAAGTTTCCAGGAAATCTGTACGTAAATCTAAAGTCATCGCCAGCTGTGGGGGGGTGAGTGAAGAAAAATAGAGGTGTGTGATCTCTATGCCAGTAAATGCAGCACTAATAGATTATCATCTGCTCCTTGGGATGCTTTCTCCAATACAGGTTTTTATAACCAACTAAAGATGAAACTGCATTCCTCAAACCTGTAAAAGGGCCAGTATTCATACCATATTTTTCTCTTTAAATACTTTTTAAATGAAATTAGGGATGAAAGTAGTAAGGAGCTTCCATATCCAAAGGCTGGATTTTTATTTTTTTTTAATTAGAAGTTGAAACTGGCTGAAGGTAGAGAAGTTGAACAGCCATCTCCAGCCACAAGATCATTCTATGCCAAATAAGTAGGAAGAGTCTAATTTTGTTGCTACTTCTGCACTCAAGTATAAGCAGTGGCTTTTATTTTAAGGATGGAAGAAAACAGTGACTGAGTTTTGGAATTCATTTACTACATTTGGTAGAGTGGACCTGAGATTAAAAAAAGCATCTGGGGAATGATGAAAAATAATGCAAGTAATTTTATGCAATATAACCATAAAAGTATCCACTTTACAATGAGGACCACTCCACAGCTGAACCAGGATCTGGAGCTGTGGAGAGAGGCAGAGTTCCTGGGACACTAATTTTATGGAAGTGTTACCCGAGGACAAAACCAGAATGCTGAGCATACAGGTGGGGTCTGTCCCACAGTAAACAAGTTGATACATATAAATGAATTAACAGGAAATTTTTGCCCCTACAGTCTACAACTATATTCAGGAAGAGAGTGAGAGAAGGTAAGGGAGAGGGAGCAAGAGAGCTCTTGCGGTGCCCATGAACGCAACAGTGGACTAAAATCAATCAAACAGCAACCATGTGTCATCAAGTACACTACATTAAGTACATTACCGTATTTCTGCCATTGCTACAATTGAAAGCTGTAATAGCTAAGTCACACTAGAAATGATAGGGCAGTACTGCCCTCGAGCAGGCACAAAGATTTTCCACCAAACAGGAGCTTGATGCACCCACAAAAGGTTTTAATTTGAAACTGTTGTTGAACTGCAAAATGAACATAAAGAACAGGGATTCCAACGGACAGAGCTTTACCCAAGGAATTTCTCAGAAGTGTGAAAATGTAATTATTTTGTTTCATATGACTCCTACTACAAGCCTCCACTATGACTGAAGTGCTAACCACAAGTAATGCTAACGCAACACACAATCCATCCAGTGTTTGAAGAGGATGGTTGAGCATGGCACAGTAAAATCATTTTATTTACATGGCTGAAAAACAGCATCAACAGCAAATTTATAAGTAGTATATTTATTATAATAATGCATCATTTTAAGGATTAACGTAATTGCTTTTCTTTTTTTTTTTCTTTGGTATAAACTGCGTAAGGATACACCACAAAACACCCGGGCAAAGAATTACTCTAGGAGTTTGCTGCAACTCTCAATTTCTGAAGTATCATTTTTACTTGCACTGGTGTGCTAATAAATAAGAGCAGTACCAACAGTATATCTACCTGAAAGACCTTTTTGGAAGACCTGTGATGTAACCTAGAAGTTCTGGCACTAAAAACATCATCACAAAAAAAGTATAAAAACTAAACAAAGTTCACAGAATCACCATACATTCTGCAAGGAATGCCCAGGAGAAGAAAAAAAATTCAGAGATACTTCATACAGATATGGACTTGCCGTGGCATCTTAAACCATCTTATTTCAGAAGCATCTTATATTGGGGAAAAATTAAATGTAGGTATTAATCCCAACCAAAAGAGAAACAGAAGGAAAACAGTTAGAAAGATCACTCAAAATCCATCTTGGATTTGGTTTCTTGGGGTTTGTTGTTAAACCTTTGTCCAGTTATAATCCTCAATTTTCAGAAACACATACCATAGCCACAAACCCCTTTGGTTTTCCCTAATGAACATAATCCAACAACAGACAACCTTCACCTTTCCACCCCACGAAGAAACAGTATTAACGCTTGTGAATTGGCTCTTTAAAACAGACCTGAGCGAGTCCTGAGCACCCTCAGCTTTCTGCAACACGCACTGGCAGACTTCACTGCATCTTGCTTGCAGTGCAGCAACCTGGTCAGAGAATACTGACCCAAGAGACTGGACCCAACACAGCACAGCCCCCAGCAGCACGCCCACAGGCCAAAGCACTTCGGGGCTGCAGAGAGCTCTTCTGCCACTCTGCATTTCCATAGAGATAAACAGCAGCAGGTGTCTTAGACTCTAGGTGTTCTTCTCTCAAAAACTCCAAATATGAAATATTAAAGCAGATTCACCACATGCACAGGGTTTGGGGTTTTTTACTCTATTCTTAAGGAATGGATAAAAAGAGGGTAACCTTTAAATACAGAAATATTAATCTCAAAGCAGACCGAAAATACAACTAGCCGAAGTGACTTAAGAGTAACAGAAATTCTCTTGCAAAGCTCTTCAGGGTGACAAACCAGGAGATTTTTTGTTGGTTTTTCTGTTTTGGTTTTGAGCTGGATCAAGGAGGAGAAGGTAACCTCAAAAGTTAAGAGCAAGAGACTGAAAAACAATTTTTTAATTAAAAAAAAACCAAAACCCTACAGAACAAAAAGGGGATTGCCACCCTTAGGGCATCCACATAGTAATGACAGAAAGGAAGTGATAAAAATCTGTAATTTATGCAGAAAGATACATCTAGTAAGAGAGTATTTCTGGAATCTTATCTCCGTGCTCTCAGATGGCAGCTGTGGACCAATATCTTCTCTCTCAATAAAATGGTCAAAGTCTCGTTGGTACCGTCCACGCTGCTTATGAATGCAAATTCTGGAAAGTTAAGTCCCAGCTCCTAAAGCACATTTGTGAAGCCTGGAGCATTTCCCTTAACACCCTGGGTTTGATTTTCTGCAAAGACATGCTATTTATTATCTACAAATAGAGACAGGAGAGCACTATCCATTCAGTAACAAATGGAGCAACTGGTGAGAAAAATACTTATAAAAATTAGTTTGTTGGGGCTTTTTTTGTTTTTGTTTTTGGTTGGTTTTTTTTTGGGAGGGGGTTTGTTTGTTTGTTTCTTTTGGTTTTTAAACTTATTTTAAACCAGAGAGTAGCGTCCAATCCAATCCAGTGGAACAATCGGGAAATTTAGTTTTACTTTAAGAAGCAAATATGTAGAACAAAAGCTCATGAGAACAGCCTTCTCTTT